>BQNB010060926.1:0-25309 GCA_026074375.1 Tanacetum coccineum
TTGCATGAGGCATTCCAAGACTTAAACTTCAGAAAGATCATCTGTGTTCAGCATGCGCATTAGGAAAAAAAAGAAATCCTCCCATCAACCCAAAGCTGAAGACACTAACTAAGAGAAACTATATCTTTTACATATGAATTTGTGTGGCCCGATGCGTGTGGTGAGTATTAACGGGAGAAGGTACATCTTAGTGATTGTTGACGATTACTCAAGATTTACTTGGGTCAGAGTTTTGAGGAGAAAAGATTAAGCTCCATAGGCCATCATCAAATGCATCAAAACTATTCAAGTTCGTTTGAATGCCACCGTCCGTAATGTTTGAACAGATAATGGAACCGAACTTGTCAATCAGACACTTCGTGAATTTTATGAAAATGTTGGCACCTCGCATCAAACATATGTTGCCCGCACTCCTCAGCAGAACGGCGTTGTCGAAAGCCAAAACTGTACTCTTATAGAAGCTGCTCGTACAATGTTAATATTTTCTAAAGCTCAATTATTTTTATGGGCCAAAGCAATCAATACAGCTTGTTACACCCAAAACCATTCTTTAAATCGCCTTTGATACAACAAAACTCCATATGATCTTATGCAAGATAAGAAACCTTATTTATCACTCTTTCATGTCTTTGGTGCACTCTGTTATCCTACCAATGACAATGACGACCTGGGTAAATTAGATGCAAAAGCTGACATTTGTATTTTTGTTGATTACGCGTCCGCAAAGAAAGTGTGGAAAACTAGAAGGGTGTTGAATAGTTTACAGCTTTTTAAATTAATGTTATGTTTGTTTATAAAAACTTAGATTCGAATTTATGTGATATCAATATGTGCACAATATGAACAATACAAGTAAGTAAATAAATGATAAGTAAATATGAAAAACAAGAGATAAGAGTTAGAAAGATAAAACCACAACACAAGGATCTATAGTGGTTCTTTAACGAAGCACCTCTTCGCCCTACTCCACTCCTCGAGCACCAAACTCGAGAGTTCTCTTCACTATATCAACAAACTCTATTTAGGCGGAGAAAACCGTACACAACTTTGCTTACACCAATTTCTGACACTAAGCGAAATGTTGAGTTCTAATCCTAGCTAGAACCAATCTATCACAACTCTTGTATGCTAATCACACCACTTTACAACAACTCACAACTTTGCTTCACTTCACGACTTCTCTTAGTTTCACAACTTGTCTTTACTTCACAACTTCTCTTCTCTTCACAACCAAGACACTACTACGATCACACCAATCTAACACTACTTACTATGATCACTACTCTCTAACTATACTTTCAATGATCACCAGAATCTAACTATTATACACAACTACAATATACACCTTCACAATATACACAAATGATTTACAAGATCTAACACAACTTCACAACAACACCAACTAAACTATAACACTTCTTGACTTGATGATACGAAGTATGCTTCTCTTGCACTTGAGGAATTAAGCTTGGATCACTTGGAAACAAAGCTTTATGACTTTTTGTCTGGCCGGTCCCCTTAATAGTTAAGGGGTCTTATAACACCCTGTGTTTTCAAATCATTGACGACGTCGATAAATCTACTATTTATTTCTAGTGTTGTACGCGAACTTGCTTTTTGTCTGCGGTCCCCTTAAATAGGGTGTCCGGTCCCCCCTTAATTATAAGAGACTGCCTTATAATTAAGGGGGCCGCCAGCCTCAGACGCTCTTCTTTTTGTCTTTTTCCGAGGACGTTTTTTCTAGAACATTTTTAGGCCGTTTTAAGGTAGAAAATTGAATTCAAATAATTATTTGAATAAAACATTACTTTTTAAATCTAAATGTTTTGTAAAAGATATAAAAATGTTTGTGACATTTTTATAAAAAATGTGAGGTTGAATAAAAATTCCTTTGATCATAAAATGCCTTAAGCATTTGTTTATTCATACCTTTAAATAATTAAAATTTTGAAATGAAAATTTACTACTTATTACTTGTTTACGAATAATTTTTCATTAATCGTTTTTACATTTTGTGATTATCAAAAGTAGAGAGGTCGAAAAATATAATACTGTTTTTAGGCATTTATTTCTATCAACAATCTCTCCTTTTTGAGATTACAAAAATCTAAATCGTTAAATGAAACTTTTAATTAAACAGGTATTTAGTGGTTTTCTAAATTTTCATTCTCCCCCTTTTGTAGAATCAAAAGGCATCGTCGATTAATGTTAGTAAAACCGACGAAATAAATGCTCCTCCTTGATGATACTCCCTCGTTCGTAGGGCACTAAGTATAAACAACCCTCAATTTTCAACAATGTAATTAGACCATCTATTAAATTATATACACTGTAAAATCCATCTAATATATAAAACACCCTTTTACAAATTTTTTTTGATTATCTCATTATGCAACGTAAACTTGCATCTCTACAAGTAAACGAGCTCACACAACCTCTATCAAGCCATCTAATTATCTATTTTATTATCAAATAAACATCCTATATGTCAAGTCTATATTCTAATATCATTTTTTACCAATACATTACCTATTTAAAATTTATACCCATTTACAACATTATATCAAAACGGGCTTTAAACGTTAAACGTTTATATCAAAACCCTAATTATATGTAATGTATACATATAAAATGAATATGTAAGCCTTCAAGCATGTGTACAAGTGTACAATGCATAATATTTGAATAACTTTTCCTCAAACATGTATTAACATTCTAAAGCCCAATGACAAGTCCAATAATTCAAGAAAACCAAAATTAGTCATTTAAGCTCCTAAATCAGTTTAAGCCTTACCACCAATTTAACACAAATACAAGCATTCTTAATGCATGACTTTTAAACCAAAAACCAAAACCCTATATTGTCCAAAAACCTAATCCTAAAACCCTAACGCTAAACGAAACCCCTAAAACCCTAAATTTTCACTTTAAATCTAAACTAAACCTAAACTTAAACGAGCCTAAACCTTAATCGTACACCCAAAACTTAAATCCTAAAACTAATCCTAAACCTAATCTATCCTAAACCCTAACCTAACTCAAATAAAACCTAAATCCAACGAAACCCTAATCCAACCCGACACCCCTTATTCTATTTTTACCCATATTTAAGCAACCAATCACCTCAAAGCACCTCCTTGCATCACCAAGACATCACCTAGCAGCCACCCTAGTACCTTACAACCACCTTATTCACCTCCCTTGGCCACTAAGTAAACAAACACCTCCTTGTCACCCTTGTGGTTAGCCGTGACCCTCCAACACCTTCCACCTTGCATTGATACCCTCTATCCCTCATACTCATCACCTAGCATTCTTAGTCACTACTCTATAGCTCTTGATCCCTTCTCCAAGTGTTCTTGGCCTCTAAGGTGTAAAACTTGGACACTAAGGCTCTTTGAGCACTATATATAGCCGAAACATACACCCTCATTCAAACACATCTCAAAACTCATCACCACTCAAATGGAGTCTTAAATTAGACCAAATAGGATCAATAGAAGTCCCTAAGATCAGAATAGAAACCAAAGATCAAGAAAAAGGAGCCTTTGAAGTCGTTACTAGGCGTACGAACCCAAATTTTTTGACCCATTTCTAACTCAATTAAGCTTAAATCTTGTTCAATAAACCCATAATATGTTTTAGAATGTTCATAATACTCTTAAGATCATATATAAACTCTTGTTTGAAGCCTTGAATCCTCAAACCCATGTGTTTTTTATTAAAACCCTAAAAACTACCCGCTTTGATTTTCTAGCTAACGAATCCTTTTTCTAAACTTTTGTTATGTTAGAACATCATATTTTAGCTTATTCTAATAAGCAATAACCTGCAAAACTCTTTTGGATTTCAAAAATATCATTATTATGGTTTTTGGACTTGTTTTACAAATAAATCCCATGCAAGGGGTATATATCGTAACTTTCTGAAATCTATAACTAAAGGGCTAAAAATGTCATTTTCCTAAAGTTATAACTATAAGGATCCTATCTTGCCCAAGTAATCAAAGTTAAAGATAATATATAAATTTATATATATATTAATATATATATTATATATATATATATATATATATATATATATATATATATATAGTAGGGATCCAGTGAGAAGTAAATTAAAATAAGAAGTGGTGAGAAGTGACTAAAATCACATATTTGAGATGCAACGACTTGCATTAGATGCATTTCTATTCATTTAGATGCACCATTTTGAAGTTTTCGAACGTTAACTTGATGTGTAGATGGTGCAAATTGATTTTGAATTATTTCGGCACATGTAGAGAACAAAAAAAATAAATGTATCTAATATACTATAACACTAATTAAAAGCTAAAAAACACATTATGATGCTTATAATGCATCTAATATTATAGAGATCATCTATTTAATGCGGTGCATCTCAGATATGCTTAAATTACTTTCCATCCTTCTTATTTTAAGAAACTATTTATTTGATCCTAACTCTCTCTCTCTCTTCTATATATATATATATATATATATAAAGTAATATATATATATAAAAATATATACTTCATATAAAGGACTAAATTTGTAAAAGTTTATAAACAAGAATATTGCCATTTTTTGCAAACTTAAAAAATATAAAATAAATATATTTTATACAAATTTAAAAAAATAATATTAATATTAATAAGAGACTCGTTTATATTAAAACCCGACACATTTATCGTTAGTAAATCAACGATCGACCATTATAAAAAATAATTACTTATAAATTTAACGTAATTATCATCTGTGAGCTAACTTTTGAAGAACTTAAATCTTATCGTATCACGATACTAGAGAATTTCATGTGAGGGGTTCCATTTGGGTATTTGTTTTGACGAGTTTGATGTGTTTACGATTTAAAGTGCCCAGACTCTTCAAACAATACTACGTGTCCTCTAGATTATGATAGCCCAAATAGTGATACATATGTCTAAAAATTAATCAATCAAAGTAAAATGTTAATCCTTATGAAGTTTTGAAACATAAAGCCCTCACACTAAGAACTTGGCATAATACCCCAGTTGCGGACAGGCCATACTTTCCACCTAATAAACTTTGCCATCAATCAGATTTCACCAGTTAAGTGAGTTTCAATCCTCGCATTATAACTCTATTTAAATGTTTTATAAACCCGTGAGGGAGATACATGCTTAAACCATGAATACAAGTATTTTTCAACTGTATGCTATCCTGATATATTATTTCCTAAGTCCATACTTTTGCCATTAAGACCCCATTATCATGAACCGTTAATTACTCTTCGGAGTGAGCGCGAATGATGTGAATAGATCTATTTGGGACTGAGCTTCCCCATTGGTGTACCTATACTTTTGGTAACTAAACGCACTTCATTTGAAACATTATGCGAGTGTTAGGCAAAGGCACCCGTTGGGGCAACTTGTGATTATTGATTTTCTTAAGGTCTCGGTATCATGAGCTTAGAGCATAAACAAATAATGTAACTAATTGAAATTATTACACTTATGGGTGTATAGACAACTCACCCATTTTTATGATTACTTGTATCAAACTATTTACCATAAAACCTAGAATTTTATTCAACATTGTGTTGACATTTTAAGCATGTTTTAATCTTAGGTAATTGAGCATCATATGCACTGAGTGTCACAGACTTAAAGATGGATAAACTGTTATCATTCAAACTTAATATTTTTATAATGTTGGGACCCTCTTTTTGTAAACTCTAATAAATAAATGAATGATAACTAAATTTTCCAAAACGTCTCTTTTTATGAGTCGTTTTCTATGATTATGATTGTTGTACTATGAAATAATACCACAGATTAGCTTCCACTGCTATATGTAAAAAATGGGGGTGTTATACCAAGGAATCGAGCTATGGTAACTTTTCTACAAAAATAAGTTAGAAGGACAAGAAAACAATTTCTACCATATAGCAAAGAAATAGGAAAAATACTAGAATATGTTGATATGAGATGTTCAACAATAAAGACAATCAAGTGCATTAAAATATAAAACTAAAAACCATTCATATAACATAAAATTATGTATAAAACACAATCATGCATACAACAAATAGAAATAATATGCTTTAACATATTTAAAATACAACATAACATAGAATTAAACTACAAAGATCCTAACATTTCTAGAATCCCATAGGATTCCATAGGACTTGCTTGCAAAAGGTTTGGTGGACAATTATTTAAAAATGGGTAACTAAACATAGAGTATGTCTAGTTTGGAGAGATTGATGGTGGTGGAGTGTTTGGAAAGGGAGGTTGTGAAAGCATGTGTTCTATGTAGGAGAACATGTATTGGAGTTCATCTCTCAATCCAAAGATGAGAGTACGGTTGTGAATGCAACACAAACATGAATCTCCATGTGCCTCAAGAAGGTTCCAAGGAATGGGATGACCAAAGATAGGTGGAGAAGGTGATGGAGAATTAAATTAGACATCAAGTGGGGTAATTGGTGAAAGGGTGAGAGTGATGTCTATTGATGCATTTTCATGAGTTGGAAGTGGTGAAGGAACTCTTGGAGGAGGAGATGTTAGTGAGTTTTAAGTAACCAGTGGTGATGATATGTATATGATGTTGGTGATTTGGGTGTGTATCAATGGAGAATAAAGGAAGTACCTTTGGATGAATGGTGTTTTTTGAAGTGCATTAGTTAGCACTAAGGGATGAGAGTTGATGTTTGGGTGATGGGTTTAGTGTCCATCATGAGTTTAAATCCATAAACAATTGTTTTGTGGAATAATGTTAACTTTTGGTTCTTTTAGAAGCTTTGGAAATGGAAAGCTCTAGTGTATCCATGGTGGTTGATAGAGATTGAAGAAGAATGATGTAATGGTGTGAACAATTTTGGAGGAAATTTATTTGATGAGAATGGTTTGGAAATGGAATGGATTTGAATAGATTTAAGAATTTCCAAAGTATGTTTGAGTTTTCTGGGTAAGGATAGCTGATACTAGGTAAAAGAGAGTCAAAAAGCATAAAGAAACAGTAAAATCCGTGAATCAGATGGTCGGTCCCCTTAATTAATGGCCGACCCCCTTATCTTTATGGGGATCGCCCTTATGAATTAAGGGGCCCGTCCATCTGGTGTTTTTTAGACGACCAAAATTTTGATTTTGTAAAAATTATGTGAGAAAGGTTTGTTTTGTGGGTCATTTTGTAGTCAAGATCGTATGAGAACATATATATTCATTGAAATCAATTTATATCATGTAAGTTTGCAACAAAAAATATATAACAAGAATGCTATGAATTATAAAATCATATAATGAATCATAGAAAATAAAGGGCCAAAGCACGCATAAACAAGTTCAAGTTCATCGAATAAGTCCGGGTTTTCAATCACAACAATTAATTAAACTAAAACATAATTTTCACACAAAGTCGTTAAACTAATATTCTACCGAGTTAAGTCACCATTCAACATCTTCCTTCTTTTTCTTGCTGAAGACTCCTCGAAATGCCTTGCCAAAGACTTGAATCCACCTCAAAGTTTCTTTATGCCACTGTTGTGTGTGATTGATCAAGTCGATTGTCATTCCAAAGAGAAGTTCATCATTTGTTCAGAAGAAGTGGAATGTCGTATTAGTTGGTAATCGAGAGGTATCTAAGAGTTTAATTAAGTAGCAGGAGATGGGTACTAGCATGAGAAAACACCATCATCCTCATCATCATCATCTTGGTGAGATGAGATCCACGGTTATGATGGGCGGAAGTTGAAGAGACGGAGTGACGGGCCTTTTCGTGATCACTTCGGGGTCGACGGGTTTATTTTAGAGTGATTGGACGCATGACTCGATCAACGACATTGTAGATGCCATTGTCCAGATGAGGGTAGTGTTCCATAACATGTCGAAAGAGACGTATCAAGAACATACCATAAGGAAGTATTGGGCTTTTTAAGAGATTGCACGTGGCACTTTCATTCTTTGACAAAGAAATAGGAAAGATCATATTGTTTCTCGGCTAGAATACAATATAATATGCGAGCAAGGCAAGCCGGGAGATGGTCCCGGTGTCCTCCTAATCCGAACACATTCTCATAAATGAGTTTGTTCCATCTTTTCAAGTCTTGTCTAAGTTCTTTGGTTAGAACTTGATTTGGGTGAAAGAATGACGTTTTTGTGTTATATTTGCGTTAGGGTCAACACCGTTGAAATTGAAGAAATTTATGAATAACTTTCAGAGTAGGAAGGTCCGGTATGATATAGTCCTTTTTGTTTCTTGAGAGTAAGCAATGAGAACCAATATCCCATTCGTTTGAAAGACGCTTTGCCATCGAATGAAATAGAGAATATGACCGAATTGATGGAGATAGAGTGATGATTCGGTATTGAATCCAAAAAGAGATAAGAATAACTCCTGAGTCATCACTTTGAAGAGTGACATGACTATAAAAGTCCAGAACAAAACGAGGGACAATTGGCTCATTGATTTCATAGAGACAATTGAGACGTATGTTTAAAAAACAACGATCGATGTGATCAGATGTGTAGTAAAGTTGATCAACAACTCTACCGATCAGAAGCATCGATTTTCGATGGTTTTAGAAGTGGTGCGATAGTAGGAGAGATACCGGGTGTTTGGGATACTTTGGGAATGTAAGAACGGGTAAGAGAGGTATCACCAATGGTTGCTCGGGACATGATTATCACCTAAACAAGATAACAACGAAATAAATTATTAAAAGAATAAAAAAATAAAGTTTTGAAAAACGACAAATGTGGGACAAGGATTACTTCGACTCTAAAAATAAAAACCTAAGAAGTAGTCTATATGTTCCTTAATTTATTTTTGACTTAATCTAGGGTGTTGAAGAATATATATTAGTTATATATTTCAACATTTAGAAGATGACCCAAACACTCCCTTATTAATACGAGACTTGACTAAGAATGTCGAAAGATTACGTTAATTTGTATATGTTAGGCCGACCGGAATGTAATTTTCAATTACGTATAGACTTGACGCAGTAAAATGGTGTTTGTTTTGAAATCAAAACTAAGGCATACACGTTAAAACCAAATGCCCCTTTATTTAACCTTTTATAAATTGTATATATATATATATATAATATATATAAATAAGACTTGATGACTTATACAAGGTTAGTTATGTGTTTTCTACAAGTGACAAACTTATCGTGAGTCATATTCGACTCTAAAAATCGATCCCAAGAAACGAACCAAACCATTCCCACTCCTTTATTTTTTATCAACACTTTATCCATTTTATTTGAAAAAAACATTAGGTATGTATTTTTTTTCGATGGATAATGTATTAATCATTTTAACGTGTTTTGGGCATGAATCAACAATGGTATAGAATTTTGTTTGGAAATTTCCTTAGTTAATAAAATTTTCGAAAAAATGTATAAAATTGTGAAACCAAAAAAAATTATACTCATCTAATTCAAAATTTTAGAATTCCTAGTGACTACGGGCATCATTGTAGTTATGAATTTCCTAGACCTGATCATAAAATATAAAAGATACAAAAAATTAAGAAAAATGCCCAATTTTGATTAAGAGCAAATTTGGATGAAATTGAAAAGGAAAAGTATAAGAAATCTTACAATAGAGGTTGTTAATCTTGTTATTATCGAATGAGTGTTTGAAGGTTTGAATTTTGATGATTTTGGATGTTGGTTTTCGTCACACAGCAGCAGGAGAGAAGAAGAAAATTTTAAATGGGTGTTTGGTAATCAGTTTTGCAGAAGGAAAGGTCGTTTCGCAATTTTAATAGGCCGGTCCCCTTAAAATTAAGGGGGCCGCCTATATTAACACGAGTCCCCTTAATTTTAAAGGGGCCGCCTATCTAAAAAAAGTTGTTTGTTCTAATTTTAACTAGTTTTGTAAATGTACAATTATTAAAATACGTCGAGAGCTACTAGCAATATTATTTTAGATAATTTAGTCGTCGAAATAATAAGGTTGAAGACGAGATAAAATACTTAACATTTTTAATTTAACTTTTGTTAAGTTAAGTAAACTTAAATTTCCCATGAAATAATTAAGTTGTCAAGATTTTTGGATCGAGATGTGGTTTAGAGATGATTGACGAAATTTAATTGACATTTTAATTAACCTTTCGTTAATTAAAAATACTTTGATTACTTCGGATGAGATAATCAAGTTGTCAAGCCGAGAGAGGTTTTGACAGGGGTTTAGTGACGTTTTCAATCAACTTTTTGTTAATCGAATAAGTTAATTACTTCGGATGAAATAATTAATTGTCACGACTTGGAGTATTTGTGTTGGGAATTATAGACTTCTACAATTTGGTGTATGCTGTCAACTAATACTGCTACATTGCAAGATAGTACTGTTTTTTCAACTTGATGCGTTGTTAAAGAACTTAGAACATATTCTAAGTTGGTTAGTATTGTTTGGTAAAATAGTTAGTGTTGCTAGTATCATTGTTAGTACTACTAGTAATCGTTTAATACTGTTACATAAAAGTTGTACTGTTCATTTTATATAGTTATTACTGGCGTTATTGTGATATGAGAATAGATATATTAGGAGATAGATATGCCATGAATCACTTAAAGCGTTTTGTAAGCCTATTAGGTTTCCTTGTGTATAAAAGGAACCCTACGTCATAGTTATAGATAGGTATTCAATATATAAAAGTCATAGCTATTAGGAAAACATATAGTTGTTTTGTTAATCGTTCAATATATTGTGAGTTGAGAGAAAGTTCTTGTGTCACTGTTATATTAATACATTGTTCTTCTAGTGTATAAAGATTAGATTCTACATAATCTTTATATATTCAACAAGGTTTCTATCATAGTTGTTTTAGTTCTATCTAAGATAACTAAAGCTTTAACAAGCTATTTAAAGATCTATTCTAAAAGGGTTCAACAAGTGGTATCAGAGCTTGTGTTCTGAAACCTTGATCAAGAAGACTCTTTATTCATACAAAGAGATGGATCTAGAAACAGTCTAAAACAATGTCGTGGCAAAGTTACCCCTTTTAAAACAGGGTGACTATGAGATGTGGAAGACAAGAATAGAGCAATACTTTCAAGTTATAGAGCAATACTTTCAAGTTATAGAGAATGGCAATACTTTCAATGCTCTTTGGGAGGTTATAGAGAATGGCAATTCTTTCAAACTTGTACCACGAACAACAACAAATGCAGATGGTACCTCTACTTCAACAATACTAGGTCATGTTACTGCTGAAGAGAAGGCCCAAAAGAAAAATGATTTAAAAGCAAGAAGCATGTTGTTGATGGCACTCCCCAATGAACATCTATTGACATTCAGTCAGATACAAGGATGCCAAGACATGTTTGAAGCCATTCAATTCAAGATTTGTGGCAATGATGCACAAAGAGACACAAAATATACTGTTGAAGCAGATGTATGAAAACTTCAATGCTCCATCATGAGATTCTCTTGAACTATCTTTAACAGTCTCAGAAATTGTTATCCATTGGCTATCCTAGGTGAAATTATCTCTCAAGAAGATCTCAACTTAAAATTATTGAAAAGCCTGCCTGCTGAATGGAACACTCATGTGGTGGTCTGGAGGAATAAACCAGATCTCGATACAATGAGTTTTGATGATCTTCACAACAACTTTAAAATTGTTGAACAAGAAGTCAAAAGAACTGTAACCACAAGCTCAAGCTCAGGATCTCAGAATATGGCTTTGAAATCAAACACTTGGAAGTACTATGAATTTGAATACAAGCTAATATTCAAGTTAATGCTATCAGCACACCAGTTAGTACTGCTAGTACTAATGATAATACTGCTAAGTTAAGTGATGCAACAGTCTATGCGTTCTTGGCCAATCATCCGAATAGGTCTTAACTTGTGCATGAAGACCTTGAGTAAATTCATGAAGATGACCTTGAAGAAATGGATTTGAAGTGGTAGTTGGCTTTGTTGAGCATGAGAGCAAGAAGGTTCTACCAGAAGACTGGCAAGAAGATCACTATTAATGGAAGAGATACAGCTGGTTATGACAAGTCAAAGGTAGAATGTTTTAATTGTCATAAGATGGGGCATTTTGCTAGGGAATGTAGAGGTCTAAGGAACCAAGAAAAGCAGGCCAAGGAATCAAGACAGCTTAAGAAAAACTGTGCATGTGGAAGAAACTTCTTCCAAAGCAATGATAGCTATTGATGGAGCTGGTTTTGATTGGAGCTTTATGGCAGACGAGGAAGCTCCTACCAACATGGCTCTTATGGCTTTCTCAGACTTAGAGGTACTAAATGACAAAACTTGTTCTAACACTTGTCTTAAAGCCTATGAAACTCTTAAAACTCAGCATGATAATTTAAGAATAGAGTTAAATAAATCTGAGTTTGATCTAGCTACCTACAAAAGAGGTCTAGCCTCTGTAGAAGAACAACTAGTCTTCTACAAAGAAAAATGAGGTTATGTTTTGTGACAAAATTGATGTTCTTGAAAGAGATATCACATATAATGATGCTGACATAAGTGTGCTTAAATGTGAATAAGAAAAACTTAAGAAAGAAAAAGAGACCAATCAGATTAAAATTGACAATTTTGAAAATGCTTCTAAGAGTTTAGATAAATTGATAGGTAGTCAAATAACTGATAAAAGTTGAAAAGGTGTGGGGTTTTGAAATCCTATAATGCCTGTCGCACCTCCAACCTACAGGCTTATTTGCACCCCACTATTTTATTATCCAACTCTGGTCTGATGAGTATCAATAGCTTGAGTTTGAAGGCTATGGTGTTATAAGGTCAATAAAGTGTAGTGAAAATCCCTCTAATAGACTAACCAAACTTCTAAGCCCCATAATTACAGATTGGGATGTCTGATTGTGATGAGGATGAGTTTGAAGTAGGGGTAATAAAAATGAAAATGTTAATAAAAACCAAAGCACGCTTATCAACCTAGGAAAGATTAGTAAAAATCCTAGAATAACATAAATAAAACCATGAATGAAAAGAAAACTCAACATTATGATTTGAGTTCAGTTTAACAAGCACAGCTTGTTTATTTGGGAGTTTTTTTAACCATCTATATTAAAGACTATGATTTTTTCATGATAAAAAGTTGGTACAAAACTTGTAATTGAACAATGTTCAAAAGGGAATTGGTCAAAGGAAGTTAGACTAGTGTGAATAAGCTATAGACTAATCATCAAAATTTCTCTAATTCTAGAAGGAATTTTGCTCCAACACAGGAACTCTTTCAAAGAGGGTTAATAATTTGTATAGATTATTAGACTAGTTCTTAGGATAGTTGAGATTAATCACTATCACCTGGTTGCCCTACCTTCATAACTTTCGGGGGATTCAGGATCGCAGGAATTATAGGGCAGACTAAAGATATCTATTCAGGTCTGTTGACTTTAGAAACCACCATTGAGACCATGATGTAACATTGCACAGGAAAACATAGTTTTAACGATAGTAATGTAATGGCTAGGCTTGCACGTTTCTCTCCCTGATTACTTTTATCTTTTTTAATTTCGGCATATTTACTTTCGTGTTTAACTCAAAATCAATCTTATATCCATCTTAAAAACGTGACATTTCAAATTAAAACTAATTAACACTTAGCTCTTGGGACATTGGATTAATAATCTCTACACTACCCACGACCGGGTTCTCTGCCCGTTAGTGGGCATGTAAAGGTAAAGCGAGTTTTATAAATTTAAAACTTGAATAAAATCTATTTTAAAATAAAATACGCATCAACAATACTACCGGCACACTCATATTTTTGGTGGATTTTTGTATAATAGATGAAAACGAAATCATTAGGCTTAACCTAACCAATTGAAATAAAGGGTAATAGTGTGCTCGACAAGATTTATTCTAGTTCAGTAAGAAAAACATGTCAAAAATCATAAAATTGGCATAGTTTTTCAAAGAAAACTATAAATCAAGGGCAAAAATTAGTCAAGCGGTTCTTATTTCTACTCCCCCAACTAGAAATGTACAAAGTCCCATTTGTACAAAATTAAAAATATAAAAGAAAATAGAAATAAGAAATGAAAACTCCCCTCATAAGATTTCTCGGACAAGAGGTCCTTTTTATCTTCTAAATTTACCATTCAGGGGAGAATTATGGCGTAACTGGATCAGCCCAGTTACGCCATAGCCTTGACAATGCATATTTGTTCCCTTTGGTAACTACGGCGTAACTGAATCGGCCTAGTTACGCCGTAGCCTTGGCAATTACGGCGTAACTGAGGAATTAGTTACGCCGTAACTTCTTTATGTGCTTAAAGTTCTATTAAAGCTAAAACACAATGGTCAGCAATAAAACATAGATAAAGAGGTAAAATTAACATCCTAAAAATTCGAATTAATACAGACATAAAAATTATTCAAAAGCATAAATTGTTTCTTAGTCTAAAAACAAAAGAGGAATCACTCCTCGTCCATGTCATTCTCAGGGTTGTGGGAAGTAGAAGGTCTAGCACCAGAGTATCAAATAAGCCAAATGGGTCAGTGGGAGCAGTAGGAGCAGTGGAGAAGATCTGCAGGCTGGTCATGAAGTCCACACCCTGCTGAACCCCTAAATCAGGAATGTTTGGAACATAAGAGTATTGGGTTCCATCATAGCGGGTGTGATTAATATAGTGATAGGATAGTAGCTGCGACATGTGATCAGTGTTCTAAGTAAGACCTATCTTGCTCCAATCTCATCCTATCAAATTCCCAATAAAACTGATCATATTGCTCAGACATCCGAGATAACTACAGTGAGGTCTTCAACCTCGTTACTTAAAGTGTATATGTTAGAGTCAATGTCACCTAGCCTGTAACACCCCCAAAATGGGTCGCAGCGGAATAAGGGTCAGAGAGTGTTACTTCATAGATCAATAGCACAAGATATGAGAACGACCTCTATATGAGTCGTTAAAAATTGATACATTAGATTAAATAAACTTGTTTGTTACAATAGCCCGAAGCTTAAATTGTTCAACCATGACAAGTAAAGATTTTAAGACATAAAAATATTCCTAAAATGTAATGCACCCAAATCTTTATAGTAATGACTCCAAAATGATGACCACCAATGTATCCTTGTTTCTTGTACCTTATTGACCTGAGAAAAACATGCTTTAAAACGTCAACATACAGTTGGTGAATTCACAGGTTTAATAAATGTATAAAATAGGACCACAAGATTTCCAATGTAAGACATGTAACACATACAATATCTCAAAAGTAATTTACGAAGTGAACTAAGCTCATGATACCGAAGCTCGACATCTATGTATGCAATTTAATGCACATAATGTGCCCGTGTAGATGTTCAAACCCGCAACATCAAAATTGTTCCGACATGTATACATTCGTCATTTTAGTACATTTGAAACTAGTGAGCACTACTCACCCGAACGGGGATGTCAATCCCAAATAGATCTATTCATAACATTCGCGCTCGTTAACTAGCAATTGACAGTTCATGATAGTGGGCAATAGTGGGTTTAGCTACTTAGGCCAACTCGTAACTTGTTTAAAAAAGGATACTTGCGTCCAAATGTAAAACGATGCATGTTTCTCACCCCAAAGTAGTAAAACAATATAATTGTATAAAAGCAGGGCTATGAACTTGTAAAACATATATAATTGTGTAAAAGCCGGCTATGAACTCACGTAAGTGAATGATTATTAACTAAATCAAGTAAGATGAATCGCCTCGCAATTGATGCAAAACCCTAATTAGTTATAGAGCCGTAGTATACAATGTATTTCTTATAATTAAAAACATCACATTTTATAGCTACACACCACCACATATGTTTTTTATTAATTATTTAAAGTTAAACAAATAATGATCTCGTTCTTTGTTAAATTAAAAGTATATATAAAACTTGTACTCGTAAAGACAATATTATTTTTATTACTAACCGCATCGTTTGTAAAAATGTATGATTTAATAAAGATATTTTATTATTCAAATAATGTTCTTAAAAATTGTTAAAATAAAAGTAATGCGACAGCAAGAGCATTTAAAACTCAATATCTTTACGTTTCGGACTCCCGTTTTATAAAACGTTCTATGTCCACGGTTTTGCGAGTATTAAAATTAATTTCTCAAAACATCATATTTATATAGTTTAAACCCCTGACTGAGAACCTTACATAGTTTACTGTTTCATGACACATTTTATATAAATTATTTTAGTAAAAATAAATATTTGTAACGTGTTTATATCATAGCTCGTTCCGTTATAGCTCCGTTTCCTTCTCGAGATCCATATGTCCCTTGGATTAGTATTAAGATAAATTTTATCAAAATATTATATTTATAAAAACACTGATGAACAGTAGTTTTACTATTCTAACAGTTTAATAAAAATTGTTTTTATAGAATTAATTATATATACACTTGTAAACTCCGTAACTTGTTCGTTATAATTCCGTTTTTTCGAGTTCTTTTATGTCCGTGGTTCGAAGTAAGATTTATCAAAATATTACATTATGGAATTTTTATCTCCGATGAACATAATTTTTACTATATCATCACATTTTTTTTTTTTTTTTTTTTTTTTTTTTTTTTTTTATTTGTTTTTGTTTATAAATTTGTTTTTAAAATGTTTATTATATATATACTTTAAATTCCATAACTTGTTCGTTATAATCCGTTTTTCGAGTTCCTACATCTCAACAGATCCTTGTAAAGAGCACTATTTATTTATAAAATATAAAACATAGGGTATTTTTAGTTCGAATTCCAGATAGTGTGGATAAAGATATAATTAGGTTTTCAATTTACAAAGTAGTTTACAATCATTTTAATTAAGAACCTTTGCACCATTAAGTTTACCAGTATTGTACCGTATAATCACTATGTATTTTAGTCCTCTAATTGTTCATGTCATTTGTCCATATGAAATCATCAAATACTTTAAATACTTAAAAATTAAACTAAGTGGGATTAACAAATGCAACAATATGTAGAACAATAGAAAATAAATGAATGAGTATTGAAAACTTTAAATATCTTATAGAATCCAGTAGGGATGGATGAACACAAGGATGTAAACCCCAAATCTAAGCCTTCAAAATCAAAACCTAATTCAAGAAAACCCTAAATACGTTTCTTGATAATTCCTTGTTAAATCTCGAATCCAAGCTTCCCAACAACTACCTTCGAGGTAATCTTAGGTAACCTTATAATAAAAACACTTGAATGCTTGAATACCTTGGGTTGCAAAATAAAATGAAACCCTAATAATTTAGAGTGTGCCGTGGGTTTTAAGTCCAAAAAGAGGGAGAGTTTGCTTTGATTTACTTGTATGGAGTTAAGAGTGTGAGTGAACCTAGGCGGCTTGCTTTATAGTACTTAGGAAACCATGAATCAACCTAAGTGAAACCATGAGCTTGAAGTGGTTTAAGAGACAAAGAGGTAAGTAGCTCTCCCTCTCCCATAGGAGGAGAGGCCACGCTCAAGGACACAAGGAGTACAAAGATTAAAACATTACTAGAAACTTGGTCCAGTACACTTTGTGTAATGTTTAACAATGTAAAGATAAGGATTTACATTGAAATGTTTGTATTATTTCTTATGTAAAAGACCAAGTCCGGTCCGGTTCTATGGAGGTATATGTGAGGAAAATAAATAAATTTTGAGTATTGGGTATAAACGTGGGTATTTGTTTAAGTGTAGATAGGTAAAGGTGCTTCCGGGTACGACCGAATGTAATTTATTGCGAAACGTAAGCATTTTACGTAACCAACAAAAATAAATTATGAAAAGTTATAAATTATACTCCTAATAATCATATAACACTTGCTTGATGTCAACTTTAATTTGTTTGGTGTCCGTTTACATTGATCGTTGATTTTTAGTTTACGCGATTTAACTATAAGATAATAATTAAAAGCGAACGCGTAAAACTCTAAAAATAAATAATGGAATTTATTAAAGTTGAAAATAACCTGAAAATGAGAAATGTTACAAAATAGGTTAAAGGTTCTGATTACAAGTCTAAGTAAGTCGAATTTTCAAAATACTACAAAGTGTCTAAAATTTCAAATTTCGTATTAACATGGAAACTCAAACTTTTGAGTCGGGCAATTTGGGTTGGTATTCTTTGAACATTGATACATCCTTTTTGAAAATAAAAGTATTTTGGTCACTAATCAAGCTTGATATACATCGTTATATTCAACACAAGGCGAAAAGAACTTTTCGTATGATATAATATATGATTAGTCGTTCTAGTTTGCATTGCTTGTATATATTGATTGTATGTTTATCTCTCATTATATTTGAGCTTGCTTATCTGTGAAACATAAATGTCAACCTTGTCATGTATTTTTCTTCGCTTGTATGTCAATTTAGATTCTTAAAAGAAACAATATAGTTTCAAAAGGGGTGTTTGGGTTAGCTCATAATTTTGTCAAAAACGTTTTTTTTGTAAATGTTTCGGTATCTATCATTAGTAAAATTAATTACTTGATGTGTGATGTGCTATATGACTAATTATTTGCCTTGTTTACATCTTATCTTTGCTTTGGACAATCTTCTCGGTTGTTTCATGAACAAGTTCTGGACCGGTGAGCCGAGCATCTCCGACCTCAGCCCAACACACAGGTGACCGACACTTTCGGCCATAAAGTGCCTCGAATGGGGCAGCTTTAATGCTAGCATGGTAGCTGTTGTTGTACGAAAATTCAATCAGCGGTAAGTGTCCTTCCCAACCATTCCCAAAGTCTATCACGCAAGCGCGTAACATATCTTCAAGAGTTTGTATGGTCCTTTCACTTTGTCCATCAGTCTCTGGATGGTATGCCGTACTCATACCAACGTGTACCCATAGCTTTTGAAATGACCTCCAGAAGTTTGATGTAAACCGGGGGTCACGTTCACAAATGATCGAAGACTGGTATCCCATGCCTTGTAACCACTTCTTTCAGGTACAGTTTTGTAATTTGTCCATAGGGTCAGTTTTCCACTCATGGTAAAAAGTGTGCAGACTTAGTGAGGTCGGTCCTACCAATACCCATATTGGAGTCGTTTCCACTGTGCGTTCTGGACTGGTGACAAAGTCCATGGTGATATATTCCATTTCCATTGGGGATCGCTGGTTGTACCGGTATGCCAGTGGGCTTTTGTGTTCGGCTCTTGACCTCTAAACACGTCAAAAACACTTGCTTACATAGGTGGCAAATGTCAGCCTTCATGTAGGCCCCAGAATCGGTGCTTCATGTCCTGGTACATTTTATCAGAACCCGGGTGAACAGAATACTTCGATTTGTGGGACTCATGCATAATCAGAGCCCTTAGGTCACCATAGCACGGTAACCAACTTTTGTTGTTTAGACACAAGGTTCCGTCCGCACGCGGCTCCAATTTCTCTTCTGGGCTTTTCTGGGTCCTTCGAATTCTCAATCAACATACCGGCCTACGTATTCAGACTTGATGGTTTTCTGGTTTTCCTTTGCCTCAATCTGAGCCTCACAAATCCGCTTGGGAGATCCAGCCGATAGTCATACATAAGGCCCGAAAACGTAATGGCTTTACACGTTCCTTTCCTGACTCAACGCATCGGACCACTACATTTGCTTTTTCCTGGGTTGATAGCTGGATTTTCGCAATCGTATCAGCTTAGCAGTTCTAACCAACGGCGTGTTCATGTTTATACTCTTCTGGTCAAGGATGTGTTGTAAACTTTTGTGGTCAGTGAACACTGTACATCTTGTCCCGTACAGATAATGTCTCCAGATCTTTAGAGCGAACACAACCGCGCCTAACTCCAGATCATGAGTGGTGTAATTTTTCTCATGAATCTTTAGTTGTCGTGATGCATAAGCAATCACTTTTTCTCTTTGCATTAGCACCGCGCCCAACTTTGTTGAGCATCACAGAAGCGTTAACAGTTTCATTTCCTTCGGGTAACGCTAGAATCGGTGCACTACACAATTTCTGCTTTATCAACTGAAAAGCTGCTTCTGCCTTGTCACTCCATTCAAACTTGATCTTCTTTTGAGTCAGCTTAGTCATTGGCTTGGCGATCTTTGAGAATCCTTCAATGAATCTTCGGTAGTAGCCTGCTAGGCCCAAAAATTGACGAATCTCCGTTGCAGACTTAGGAGATGCCCAATCTTTGACAGATTCAATCTTGGCAGGATCCACATGAATACCCTGACTGTCGATCACGTGACCAAGGAATTGTACCTTAGGGATCCAGAATTCGCATTTAGAGAATTTGGCGTACAACTGTTCCTTCTTAAGCAACTCCAAGATTAACTTGAGGTGCTCTGCATGCTCTTGCTTGCTCTTCGAGTATATCAGAATGTCATCAATAAAGACAATTACGAATTTATCCAGGTATGGTTTGCACACCCGATTCATGAGATCCATAAATACAGCAGGTGCATTAGTCAAACCAAACGGCATAACTTGAAACTCATAATGTCCGTACCGAGTTCTGAATGCGGTCTTTGGAATATCTTCTTCACGAACTCTTAGTTGATGATAACCCGACCTCAGGTCGATCTTTGAGTAGATACTTGAACCTTGTAGTTGATCGAACAAATCATCAATCCTGGGAAGCGGATAACGGTTCTTTACCGTCAGCTTATTTAATTCCCGGTAGTCAATGCACATCCGGAATGATCCGTCTTTCTTCTTGACAAACAAGACCGGAGCTCCCCAAGTGAGGGAACTGGGTCTTTTAAAGCCTTGTCGGAAAAAGTTCCGTCAATTGGTCCGACAACTCCTTAATATGGATGGGGCCAGTCGATAAGGTGCCCGTGCTACTGGCGCAGCACCAGGTATCAGATCGATCTGAAATTCCACTTGGCGGGTTGGTGGGGATTAACCTTTTTTACCCCCCCCAATACCCGGCAAGTCCTCGGGGAATACCTCAGGAAAGTCTTGAACTATTGGTACTTCTTCAAGTTGCTTCTCCTTCGACTTGTCTTCCGCCTCTTTCATAGTAACCTGTGCTAGAAAGATAGGACATCCCTCCAGCAAATACTTTTGTGCTTTGGTACACGAGATGATGTTCAATCGGGACTCGTGACCGTTGTTGCTTCCGTCACCATGAAAAATTAAAGTCTTGTCTCCAAAGGGAACACGAACAAGCTTCTCATCACAAACGATTACGGCATGATATTTAGCTAACCAGTCCATACCGATAATGACGTCAAAACTACCCATCTCTACGGGCATCAAGTCGATGTTGAATGGATGATTTAGAAAGTTTAGAGTGCAACCCCGTATAAGTGTATTAACCCAAATTATTCTACCGTCAGCTAACTCAACATCATAACCATGGTCTAATGTAGTTGGGATGATATCAATCAAAGTACTAAATGCAGTAGATATGAAACTTCTATCGGCACCAGTGTCAAATAGTATTGAAGCATAACGGTTATTTAGGAGGAACGTACCCGTGACAACATTAGAGTTCGGGTTAGTTCCAGCAGAGCCCACAACATAAGCTCTTGCTACAGCATTGCCATTTCCAGCCCGATTCCCTTGATTTCCATTCTTCAGCTTTGGGCAGTCACTCCTGTAGTGACCTTGCAATCCACACTCAAAGCAAGTGATAACTCGGGGATTTGTCCCTTGGGTCCTCTGGTTATTGTTGTTGTTGTTGTTGTTGTTAGCAGTAGGTCGAACCTTACAGTCACGGGCCGAGTGACCAGTCTTTTTGCAGTTAGTGCACTTTAGAGTACATGGCCCATCGTGGTGATAATTGCACTTGGTACATAGAGGTTTGGTTCCTCCATAAGGCTTCTTATCTCCAGGCCCAGCAGTGTAAGCCCGTGCCACATTGTTTCTTTTGAATGGTTGTTGTTGGTTTTGGGTGTTCCTTGAAGTCTCTTCATACTTCCTCTTATTCTCTGCTTGGCGTTCAGCTGCAGTGATCATCTTTTTGTCCATCATTTCAGTAGCAAATTCAATTGCCTCTTGCATTGTCTGAGGCTTGGATGCCTTAACACTACCATGAATCATGTCGGGAAGACCACCGACATACCTTTCCACTTTAGCTGATTCCTCAGGGAACATTCTATCGCACATGAGTGCCAACTCTTGGAATCGTTGATTGTAAGTCATCAAATCAGTACCTCTCACCTTTAGGTTCCAATACTCAGATTCCAGCTTTTTGATCTCGCCCCTAGGGCAATACTTATCTGTTATCATCCTTTTCAAAGCCGTCCATGGCATAGTATATGCAACATCCTGTCCGACAGCCCTTACGTGTGAGTTCCACCACGTCAAGGCACTTCCTTGAAGAGTACAAGATGCGAACTTAACCTGACTTGTAATAGCACAGTTGCTGATAAGGAAAACAGATTCCATCTTTTCTGCCCATTGGGTCAGGCCAACGACTCCTTCAGTGCCTTTGAAATTTATAGGCTGGCACTTCAAGAAATCAGTGTAAGTGCATTCTCGTTGAGTAGGCACTTGCCTTCTTCCGCCGGTTCCTGAACCATGGCTGTTATCGCCATCCCTGCTTCTGCTTGCATCGCGTTCTGCCAGAGCAGCAGCAACGCCTTGATCAATTAAGGCTTGGAGTTGAGCCTCAGTGACAGTGGTGGTAGGAGTGGTTGCGGTGGCGGGTGTTGTCCTCGTGGCTCTTCTTGTTGGTAACATTTTCTTCAAAATCACAAGGAATATAATACACGTCAGGTTTCACACAATCATAAACGTAACGTGACATATGCATAATAAATAAAATGAGATCGTTCAAATACTGATGCAAGGTACCTCTTTGACTAAGCAGGAGAGAGAGTGCAAATTGTATGATGCATTTGATAAGTTTACTCACATCAAAGGGGAATCACTTCATAAGTATTACTTGAGATTCACTCAGCTGATTAATGACATGAGCATTTACAACATGAAAATGGAGCAATTTCAAGTTAATACCAAGTTCTTAAGCAGACTTCTACAAGAATAGAGTAAGTTTGTGACTGATGTCAAGCTCGTAAAGGATTTGCATACTACTAACTTTGATCAGCTTCATGCATATCTTGAACAACACAAACTCCATGCAAATGAAGCCCGTCTTCTGCGTGAACGCAATCAAGATCCACTTGCATTTGTCGTAAATCAGCAGATGACACCACCTCACTTCAACACTTATCAGTCTTCATACAACAATCCTCAGCTTCAACAACAGTTTTCACCATCTCAATATGGATTAATTCATCCCACTCAACATTACTCATTAACTTATCCATCACAACCTCAATTCAATCATTCATCAGTTCAACCATCATATCCATATCAGTCTCAAATGAATCATCAAACCTCATCTATTCCACAAAGTGCTTATCAATCACCTTAAGTTTCTACACAACCAATGACTGAGTCACCCTTTGTGGACTCAGGTTTTTTTGTTCCTATTTTCTTTCCAGGAGATGATCTAATTGCTTGTCTCAATAAAGCAATGGCTTTTCTAATAGTTGTAGCTTCCTCAAGGTTCCCCTCAACCAATAATCATCTTAGAACTTCATCGAATCTAAGAAACTAGGCCACTATTCAAGATGGCAGGGTCACAATGCAACAAGTTTAGGGGAGACAAGGTTAAAGTTATTCTGGTACTTGGTATAAGAGTAATACTACTAGTTCTGGGGGAAACAATTCAAGTGGACATGCAAGGGTTGTTAAATGCTACAACTGTCAAGGTGAAGGACATATGGCTAGGCAATGCACTCAGCCTAAGCGACCAAGGAATGCAGCATGGTATAAGGAGAAAGCAATGTTAGCTGAAGCTTAGGAAGCTGGACAAATTTTGGATGAAGAGCAACTCGCATTTCTTGCAGATCCAGGGGTTCCAAATGGTCAAGCTGTTCAGACAATCATTCTAAACAATGCTGCTTTTCAGACGGAGGATATTGATACATATGATTTTGACTGTGATGATATCTCGAATGCTTAAGCGATTCTTATGGCCAACATTTCCAACTATGGTTCTGACATTATCTCAGAGGTACCATATTCTGAAACCAATCGTAATGATATGGAAAATCAAAGTGTGCTTGCAATGCAGGATTTTGAACAATTACCAATTGTGGATTTTACAGATAATGAGATACATAGTGATAACAATATCATTCCGTACTCTCAATATTTGTATGAAACACAACAAGCAAATGTTCAAGATACTAATTTGCAGGCACAACAAGATTTAATGATTTTATCTGTGATAGAACAAATGTCAAAACAAATAATTAATCATGTAAATAATTAGGAAAAGGCTAATAAGGAACAGAATAATGAATCAGTAACCGCTGAGCTAGAGAGATATAACGAACGAGTCAAAACTTTTGAACAATGTCTTAATATTGATTTAAGCAGTCATAAAAAAATGATTGATTCTCAAATGGATGATATGATTAGGGAGAAGCTTGCACTGAAAGAACAAGCTAACTCGCTTGAGCAAATTATTTCAAAACAAATCAAAGAAAAGGAATGTCTATTGCAAACATTCATGGTTTTCCAAAATGATTCCAAAGAAAAGGAAAATAAATATATGGAAAATGAAATTGATTTGGAGAAGAAGATAAAGGAACTTGATAATATTCTTTTTAAAGTGGGTCAATCTGCTCAAATAGTGCACATGTTAACTAAGCCACAAGCCTTCTATGATAATATATACAAACAAGCTCTAGGTTATCAAAATCTATTTCACCTTAAGAAAGCTCAGCGACCTTGTATGATGGTATTGTTATGTCTGATAAACATGTTGTGAAGAACAATTAAGTAACTATAACAACCTGCAATTTTCGTAAATGTAAATATCCATCTATTAAGATAGATGATGTACAATCTATCAGTTATATATGAACTCACCTTTTTCAGGGAAATTTTTTGCTTTATTACATTACATTACTTTGCCAATATCTCAATATGCAATATAACCTGCATAACTCAAGTTAACGGACTCAGACAACCTACGTATGGCAATCCTATCTTCATATATATCAAGCAAACATCATAACATATCAAGTCAATATCATAATATCGTTATTACAAGGTACATTATTTCTAAAAGGTACCATTTGCAACATCATATCAAAATGGGCTTTAAACCATTATCGGATGCCCTAAACCCTAATCTCATGGAAGGGTTAACCCCTAAAGTGAATGCACAAGCTACTAAAGCATATGTACAAGTAATATAACATCTCATCTGAAATATATAATCTCTTTAAATCAAAGCACAAATCTCTAAAAGCTCAATGTATAAGTCATTAAGCATTATCTCTAAAATAGCCGTTTTACCTCCGTTTTTATTCTAATTTCTTCACCACCACTTGTGTACAAGCTACTACACTCATTCTACAAGATGTAAACCCTAAATATTCTATTCA
>BQNB010060927.1:0-25000 GCA_026074375.1 Tanacetum coccineum
GTGCCAGACGTGTTGTGACGATTTCATTTGTTGATTATCCCAAAATCAATACATTTACTTGAGGTGAGTTTATAGCCCCGCTTTAACTGTTTTACAATTATTTTATAAATCTCAGGGTGAGATACATTGCTTGTTTTTACAATTGGACGTAAGTACAATACATTACAATTTTTACAATGATTATTGATGCGCCTAAGTACCGACAACCCACAACGCCCATCATCATGAACCGTTAATTACCTTGTGTAAGCGCGTGTGTTATAAATAGATCTATTAGGATTGACATCCCCGTCCATGATTGGTCTCCTATAAGGTCAACGGACGTATACCATATCGAAGTCTGGAGGGTCTCGGGTTGGACCCTTCCAACGGGCAAAGGTTATGTTTATATAATGTTTTTGTTTTGGTGTCATGAGCTTAGTGCAATCAAATTACAATCTTATTTCGCATTATATGTATTACCTGATATACAATTTAAATCTTGCGGTCCACAATCATTATTAACTTAAGCCTATGAACTCACTAACTTTATGTCGACATTTTAAGCATGTATTTCTTAGGTGCTTAACCCATTATGAAGTATTTGGAGTGCATTTGGTCTTCATTCATACAAGACTACATTTTCATGGACTTTTCATACACTACTTTCCTCGTTGTACTATTAAACTATGAATTTCATTTGATGCAAACTTGGGACAACTTGTTTTGAACTTGTTTATTTCAATAAAACAACGAGGTGATCTTTTAAACGACTCATTTAGAGGTCGTTCTCTTATATCTTGTGCTATTGTATTATGAAGTAACGCCCCCGATTACCTATTCCGCTGCGACATATTTTGGGGGTGTTACAAATTGGTATCTAGAGCCAATATTATAGAGAATTAGGTTGCATATTTTACCTAGACTATGACCATTTCATAAACATTGCATCTTATTAAACTTTTTCATGTACATACACACTACTTGCTTATATGAGTTATACTTTCGTTTAATTTCCCCTTATGTATATTTTTACGCATTGCCTTATATGTGCATTTACATTGCCTTATATAAAAAGTTATTTATATAAATACTAAAACTTTCCCCAAGACATTATGGGTGATACAATGGTCTTTAAAACTTTTTCATGACTTTTACTTAATACCGTTTTACTTAACATTGAAACTTATCACAGTCCGCCAATTTCACTAGTTACCTTACCATTCAACTTTGAGTTTGAACACCCGTCCCATACTGTTGAAGCACCGCCATTATCTTGTGACCTGTCACCTAGAAACATGACGATTAATTAAGACACGACTTTAACCCGTCACCTCACAACATTTCATCTTTGGAACACAACTATTAGAACTCGACTGTTTTTTTGAATTTAAAGAAAAGGCCATCAAAGAGAAATGGTATGAGCGCAGCCGCTATTGAGCAACTGATAACCCAATGCGTAGCTGATGCGTTGTTAGACTATGAGACGAATCGAAAGAATGGAAATAGAAACAACAATGGTAATAGAAGCCATGATTTAGGATGTGGTAGTGGAAGGACGTTGCACACTGCTTGTTGGTGCACGTATAAGGAGTTCTTGAATTGTCAACCACTTAATTTCAAGGGAACTGAAGGGGCTGTAGGACTAGCCCACTGGTTTGAAAAGATGAAATCTGTATTCCGTATCACTTCTTGTGCTGTTGAATGTCAAGTGAAGTATGCCACTTGTACCTTGCTAGGTGGTGCACTAACATGGTGGAAATCCCATGTTAGGACTGTTGGACATGATGCAGCCTATGGAACGTCATGGAAGAGTTTGATGAAGATGATGACTGAAGCTTACTGTCTACGAAACGAGATTCAGAAGTTAAAGAACGAGCTGTGGAATTTAACTGTGAAGGGTATCGATCTTGCGAGCTATACATAACGTTTTCAAGAATTGGCTTTGTTGTTTTCGAGAATGCTTCCCGAAGAAACAGATAAGGTAGAAAGGTTCATCTGGGGTCTTCCAGATAGTATTTAAGGGAATGTGACTTCATGTAAGTCAACAAGACTCCAAGAAGCAATTGAGATTGCAAATAGTTTGATGGATTAAAAGATTCGTTTTTTTGCTACTAGGCAAGCTGATAACAAAAGAAGGATGGAGAACAATCCAAGGGACGACCATGTTCAACAACCACCCTAAAAGAGGCAGAACGTAGCAAGGGCCTACACTCCTAGGCTTGGAGAAAAGAAAGAGTATGCTGGAACCTTACCTCTGTGCAATTAAAGCAAATATCATCATACTAGATCGTGCACAGCAAAGTGCAGAAATTGCAAGAGGATTGGTCATCAAACCAAGGATTGCAGGAGTCTAGCTGCCACAACAAATCAGAGGGCTCTAGTGGCAAATCAAATAACCCTTACTTGCTTTGAATGTGAGAAACAAGGACACTATCGTAGTGAATGCCTAAAGTTAAAGAATCGAAACCCTGGAAACCAAGCTGGAAGTAGTGAAGCACGTGGAAGGGTGTATGCTTTAGGAAGAAGAGAAACCGATCAAGACCCTAACAACATTGCAGATAATGTTGATGCTTAAAGAGAATTTTTTTCCCGTCTTATCTAGCGGATCCGAATTTATAATTATCTTAGACTCTACTTCCTATTTGCGTTTGTACTTTCATTTAAATTTCGTTGTATGTGTGGATGATTTAAATTTCCCTATCAAATTAATGTGTCGTAAAAATTTTGTTGAAATTACTATAATTCTCTATTTATTTATGCAAGCCACTCTCTAAATTATTATAGCCTTATAAGTATTTTTACATCACCTTATAAACCATTTTACTACCACATGGTAAACTATTTTACTATCATTAATAAATTATTTTACTATCATTTAATAAACTAACATTTTATAAACTATTTTACAATCATTTTACTATTACCTTATGAACTATTTTTATTTCCATCACATAAATTATTTTACTATCACCCTATGAACTATTTAGCTATCGCCTTATAAACTATTTTACTGTTGTTTCACAAAATAATTTGTTGTCACCCTATAAACTACATTGCTTTCATCATATATACTATTTTGTTACATTATAAAATTACCTTAAAAGTTTCTTTATTTATAACACTATTTTGACGAAAATGAGCGTTTCATCGTTAGTCCTCAATTATACATAGCCTAATCACCTATGTCTAATTTTGGAATGACCATGTTATGATGAGAGTAGTCACTTTAAAACTTTTGTAAAAACCAATTTTCTACTTATATCTTCGGAAAGCAAAGTTTTGTGTGCGTGTTCAAAAATTGTGTCTGTCACGGGAAGTTGAATTAGAAATCATAGTAACTAAGTAGGCCCTTACACCACCTAACTATATAAAGTCGACATCATCATACGCCAAATCCTAAGCCAAAAAGTCGAGACGCATCACTAGTCGCCCTAGGAAAATTCTCCATCGAGTTAGCTCGCCATTAAGGAATTCACTAAATCACCCATTCAACATCGACGTAATACCATGGAACTTAGTAGTCGCGACGCCATCATGGGTATAGATTCGTTATCACCCTCGAGGGGCAAGTAATGTAAGCTGATGCTTTAAACCGAAAGGAAAGGATAAGGCCACTAGGAGTCGAATTTTAGTCCCAAAAATAAATTTTAACCCGCCGTCACAAATATTGGATGCTCAAGCTGAAGCAATTAAGGAGGAAAATGTCAAGAATGAAAAATCTTTGTGGCATAGACAAGAAATTGAGGCCCGTTCGGATGAGACTCTTTGTACTAAGAAAACGAAATTGGTTACCACGTTTTTGGAGGATTGGGATAAGTATACCGCAGCAAGTACCCACACCTCTTCATCAACACAACTCCGGAAGGCAACTCAAACTGAATTTCGGGACGAAATTCTTTTAACATGGGGAGACTGTGACAACTCACATTTTCAGGACATTTTACTTCAATAAACTCAAAACTATTTACTTTGAACCTTTACGCGTTACTTTTAATTATAACCGTTTAGTTAAATAGCATAAACTAAAAATCAGTATTTAACGTAAACCGAAATTAAACAAATATAAGTTTACGTCACTTATGTGTTATATAATTATTACGAAGATAATTTATAAGTTTTCATATTTTATTTTGCGAGTTTTACGTAAAACGCTTACGTTTTGCACTATGAACCTTTATGCATGCATGTAAACCATACCACCTCTCCATACTTAACCAAATACACACACTCATACATAATACTCAAAATTTAAACATTTCCCTCCCCCTAATATATATATGTATATATATATATATATATATATAGTGTAACTTTATTTTCAGCATCAAATTAAGTGCGAGAACTCTCAAAAACATACATGCACGCCTTCAATAATTGTATTTCTACACATATGTTCTAAATAGAACAAATATGTTTAAAAAAATATTTTTTTTAAGAATTTGATGAGAAATTGAAAATACAAATTTTTTTTGAATATGCACACCTTTAAAGAAAAAATTTGTATTTCTAATTTCTAATCAAATTCCTTAGAACAAATATGTTTAAAAAAAAATATATTTGTTCTATTTAGAACATATGTGCAGAAATACGATTATTGAAGACGTGCATGTATGTTTTTGAGAGTTCTCGCAGTTCTCGCACTTAATTTGATGCTGAAAATAAAGTTACACTATATATGTATGTATATATGTATATATTTTTTTGAATATGCACACCTTCAAAGAAAAAATTTGTATTTCTAATTTCTCATCAAATTCTTTAAAAAAATATGTTTTTTTAAAACATATTTGTTCTATTTAGAACATATGTGTAGAAATACAATTATTAAAGGCGTGCATGTATGTTTTTGAGAGTTCTCGCACTTAATTTGATGCTGAAAATAAAGTCAGAGAAAGTATTTTATAAACCAATTAGACTATAATTAAATAGACTATATGGAAATATTAAAATAGTGATCGAGTGAGATAGACTATAATTAATTTTTGACTATTAGAAAATATTTCAAATGTGTGTACTTATATATTAAGTGGCGAACTTGACGTAAACATTATTTTGATTTATAAAACTAAAACACAAACTATTAGGTGATGATGTAACGTTATAAAATATAGTGCATCGTTGCGTGCTAGACGTGTTGTGACGATTTCATTTGTTGATTATCCCAAAATCAACACATTTAATTGAGGTGAGTTTATAGCCCCGCTTTAACTGTTTTACAATTATTTTACAAATCTCAAGGTGAGATACATTGCTTGTTTTTAAAATTGGACGTAAGTACAATACATTACAATTTTTATAATGATTATTGATGCGCCTAAGTACCGAAAACCCACAACGCCCATCATCATGAACCGTAATTACCTTGTGTAAAGTTATGAGTTATAAATAGATCTATTGGGATTGACATCCCTGTCTAGGTTTGGTCCCCTACAAGGCCAACGGGCGTATACCATATCGAAGTCTGGAGGGTCTCGGGTTGGACCCTTCCAACGGGCAAAGGTTATATTTATAGAATGTCTTCATTTCGGTGTCATGAGCTTAGTGCAATAAAATTACAGTCTTATCTGGCATTATATGTACCTGTTATACAATTTAAATCTTGCGGTCCACAATCATTATTTACTTAAACTTATGAACTCACCAACTTTATGTTAACATTTTAAGCATGTATTTCTTAGGTGCTTAACCCATTATGAAGTATTTGGAGTGCATTGGGTCTTCATTCATACAAGACTATATTTTCATGGACTTTTCATACACTACTTTCCTTGTTGTACTTTTAAACTATGAATTTCATTTGATGCAAACTTGAGACAACTTGTTTTGAACTTATTTATTTCAATAAAACAACGAGGTTATCTTTTAAATGACTCGTTTATAGGTCGTTCTTTTATATCTTGTGTTATTGTATTATGATGTAACGCCATCGGTTACCTATTTCGCTGTGACATATTTTGAGGGTGTTACATGGTTCTTCAACCTCGAACACTCACTTTTGTAATGTCCTTACTTTCCATACTCAAAGCAAGTAACAGTAGCCTTCAGATTTGAAACTGGGACTCCTTGAGTTGTTGTAGGAACGGGAGTCCTACAATCTCAGTCTATGGCCAACTCTCTTGTAGTTACCGCACTTTATGATACATGGCCCAACATGGTGCTACTTGTACTTGATGCAGTAAGGCAGAGTTCCAGCATACACTTTATTCTTTCTAGGCCTAGTTGCTACATTCTGACTCTTGGGTGGTGGTTGTTGCACACAGTTGTTTCCTTGGTTACTCTCCCATATTATCTTATTCTCAGCTTGTCTTGCAGCATTAGCACGCACTTTTTGGTCCATAAATCTGTTAGCCAATCTGACTGCATCTTGGAACCTTGTTGGTTCAGCTGAGGTTATGTTTCCTTGGATGTTGTCCGGGAGTCCCCAAATGTACCTCTCAATCTTCTTCTTCTCATCCAAAACCATTCTTGAGCACATCAGAGCTAATTCTTGATTTTGTTTGTTATAACCCACAACATCAGTACCCTTAACAGTCAAGCTCCATAGTTTACTCTCTATCTTTTGAATTTTGTTCCTTGGACAACACACTTTAGTCATCATTTTCATAAGCTCCTTCCATGACATCTCATAATCAACCTCTAATCCAACTGTCTTCACATAGAAGTTCCATCATGTTAATGCACTATCCAACAGAGTGCATGTAACATATTTCACCTGGCAGTTGATGGCACAGTTGCTGATGTGGAATACATATTCCATCTTCTTGTACCATTTTTCCAATCCAACCGCTCCCTCAGTTCCTTTGAAGTTACGGGGTTGGCGGTTCAAGAATTCCTTTTATGTGCAATCTCGAGCAGTGTGTGTATTTCCTCCTGAACCTCCACTTGTTTCATTTCGGCTTTACCATTGTCCCAGTTAGTTTCGTGAGCCGTTAGTGCTACAGCCACACATTCGGCTATTAATTGCTCGATGGCGTCGGTAGTCATCCCTTGTCGAATAGTCGGTATTTTTCTTCTAAGTCATAAGAAAATAACATATGATGAGATTTCGTACTAGCTGCAATGACGACACGCAACAGGTACGACAAATAATAAGATCATGACATACAGAGATACTAAATATAATGAGATCACGACACGCAGAGGATATAATATAACAAACAAGGCAAAGTAAACAACACCATAATATAGCAAAATCATAACCAACATAGTAGTATTAATACTCGGTATATCGTTTTTATAAAATAAAAAGAGTACAAGCATCATATTAATGCCCCTATCGAGTACTACTCAACTTAGTGGGTAACAATAAAGATAGCTATAAATGATACTAGTCTACTGTGTACATGCCAAGATGCTGCTTGATCTTCCTGATGCGAACTCTGTCGCTAACTATGGCTAACTCATCCTGCTTGATATGATACTCTGCATATCCCAATCTATCCTCCAACTCAAATATCATATCTCTATCAATCCCATCTCTCTGCTCAGCAGGACAAGCCCACACTCGGAAAGTTAAAGATGTAATCTTTCTCACCGCTCGATACCAACTCTAGCTATCAGCTCGTCTCTCAGCTCACCCAGCTAGTCAGTCTTAGCTCGTGAGGGCATATCCAGTAGGTGTCATACCACTCCCTCTTACAATCATTCATGTGGTCTCTCATCTCTCTCCCCTGACTCGCTCCTCGTTACGTCCTCCTGTACCACTCCGCTACACATCATTATCACTCGCTCACACCCTGAAGGCAGCAAACCACACTCCCCTGACCTCATTGCCGTCCGGTCCGGCTCGACCACTCTCTAGCGCGCGCGGTCGATGACTCGCCGCCGACTACACTAACTAACCTCTCGCGCCCCACTCGCGTCCTCCATAGAGGATCCGAGATTGTTTGCGCTAGCACACTAATATGATATAGCCACTCCCCAGGCACGAGAGCAGCAGAGCTCAGGCCAATCTGAAGTTAGAATCACGATGCAGACTAGATGATTGCTCAGTAGTCTTAAGTCTAGTGAAGGGCATATCCAGTAGGTGCTCATACATCTCTACAATCATCTCACTGTGGTCATCTAACCTGACCTCGATCGTAGTCTCAGAATGAACAACCTCCTGTAATCCTGATGGTGCACCTCTGACCCTCTTGCGAGGTGGTGACAACTTTAGGGCTGGTGAAGATGGTACAACTAGTGCTGGTAAAGGTGGGGTAGGTGACCTACATCTCTAATGAGATGGTTCGACTGATGGTGGTGGTGATAGCGAAGCTGATGATGATGAGTATATCAATACCCTACGCCTGTTATGAGGTGGTGGTGATGATGATGGGTGTGAGGTATTTGATGATGAAGATGAAGGACAAGACCTCTTACAAGATGGTCCAGAGTGTGGTGATGATGGTGTAGATAAAGACCCTGATTAAGAACCTGATGATAATGGTGATGGCATTGTGATCCACTAAGCAATGGTCGTCTCAATAGCTAGCGAAAGAGCAGGTGGTGCACGTACCCTCTTCCTCGCGGTCAGTAGCATACATACCCCGTTAGGGCGTATACATAATAGGCGACCAAAAAGGATAGCTTGTCCAGGTCGAATAAGGATAGCGGGTCGACAAGGTAATGCGGATAACGCAGGTACAATCTGAAGTGGTGCGAGTGGTTTAGGTGTATCCTGAACCTCTAGTCCAACTATCTCAGATATGTCATCGCCAAAAGAATCGTCCTCTGAGTCAGAGTCTGTATCTGATCCGAGAAAATAGTCAGGCGAGGCCGGTACATAGTCCGATGATGGTGGAGCCTCCGATGACTCATTCTCTAAGTCATCCTCTAATACGATAGCAGGTACCGCAACAATCGCCATCTCAGTATCCGATCAAATCACATGCGAAGCCGACGATCCGACGCTCTCAACATCAGAGTCAGACGAAATAGAGATGTGTGTAAGGGACATAGTGCTGTAACAACCGAGGGTTTATATAAATACTTCTATATAAAGAAAGTGTAAAATACATGCAAGGAAAAAGTAAAGGCACATAAGGCAATGAGATCATGTAATGGTTATGCATGCGAAGTGTTTATGATGCTATATGATGAATTTGTTTATGCAATGGTTATAGTCTAGGCCTAATATGAAATGTAGTTCTCTATAACCTTGGCTCTAGATACCAATATGTCACACCCCCAAAATATCACAGCGAAAGGGTAGTTCGAGGGTACGAGACTGAATAATACACAAGCACAAGATAAAGAGAACGTCCTCTAAATAAGTCATTTTAGAAAAATACTCTCGCTGTTACATAAAATTTAAAATAAGTTTTGACAAACGGTCCCAAAAGTATAGCATCAAGATAAGTCATAATTTGATAAAAATACAACAAGAATAATTTGAATGCAGTAAAATCAATGAGATGAGTCATGATGATGATGCGGGCTCCAAAGACTTCATAAATGCTCTTATAAGATTATGCACCTGAGAATACATTCTTAAAAATATCACATAAAGTTGGTGAGTTCATAGGTTTAATCAAGTAGTATTGTGGACCGCAAGGTTTAAGATGTATGAGTATTGTAACACATACAACATCACAGAAAGTAATTATGATTGCAGTAAGCTCATGACACCGAAGCTAGATGTTGTATGCAAGTAAATGCAAGGAATAGTGCCCGAGTAGGTGGTTAACCCGAGACCACCCAATATTTTGGCCAAATCGGGTAAGAATCACCAATACCCGGATGGGGACTGTCAATCCTAATATATCTATTTATAACACTCACGCTTATACAAGTAATTAACGGCACATGATAGTGGGCAAAAATGGGTTAACGATACTTAGGCTAATCCATAATCATGTAAAAATTAAAGTAAAGTACTTACGTCCAAACATAAAACAAAGCAACGCATATCACCCCGAGAGTTGTAAAAGTATTTGTAAAAATCGGTAAAAAGCGGGGCTATGAAACTCACCTTAAGCAAAATCGTACAACATTGAACGTTTGATCAAATATGAAATGATACAACTCCTAACCACAAACTAAATGATGTATGCATGCTTTAGGTTGGTGAACATGAAATATGAATGTGCATATGAGTTATTTTGACTATTTATCACCTTGACATGCCCTAGTTTGACTTTTAAAGTCAAACTATGTTTTTCGTAAAAGTCAATATTCTAATAAAGTTTCTAACACTTTTATAAGAAAAATAGTCCAACTTTGAATAGTTGTAGCTCGTTACTAAGTCTTTTCATTACATTCTAAATTTACGCTTTTAGCATTTCATATAGTCTATTTATAGTTTAGTTACTATTTTCTACGTAACGATCGTTAAATATTTTAAAATAAATGCTTTTAAAGTAGTACTAATAATATCCTTTCTTTTAAAATACAAGTTTCCAACACTTTTAATAATATACGTTTTAACACTATAAGAATGGAGTTTAGAAAATATATTTATTTCGTCTATTTCACTAAGTTGTCGTTTGTTCGCAATATATATGTTTTTAACAAATATATTTCATCAAGATTTCATGATTTGCTGTTCATCGATGGGTGATGTTGCTTATGTTTGTGGGTTGTGGTAGGTATAGAAGTGATGGCAGTTAGTGTTGGTCCTGGAGCCTAATCGTTGAAATCAATCTTGAAAAGCTAGGGTTACACTTTGGTTTCTTGTATGGGAACTGGTTGTGTTATTGCTGGTGTGTTTTGATTCATGTGGTATTGTGGCTGTTAGTGCACTTGTCACACTTGCAATCCTGCTGCATGAATGGTCGTGGGGATTATGTTTCGGGGTGATCCTGCATGTAATATGGGCATTAAGGGTGTCTGCTGCTCTTTAATGTTTCTTGGGCCAGACTTATGTGGATATTAGCCGCGAAGGCTATTTGGAAGTCGCTACTAAAATTAATTGCATGGAAAACACTTATTATACTTAGAGATAACACATTTTCTTTTGTTTTAACCATTGAAGAGGTGATTTCATGAGTTGGTTTTGCCATCTTTGATGGCTTAGTGTTAGGAAGTTGCTTTTGCTTCTTTGTTTGTTAGTCATAAGAATGGTACGTCATTCTTATTTAGTTGTTGGTTAGTAGCTTGGTTAAAGCTTGTTCATGAGTTTGTTTTGTCATTCTCATGTCTATTTGATTTGTTGCACTAATGTGCGTTCTTGTTTGCCCATGTAACAAGCTGGGTTGTAGGACTTCACCTACACCTTTTGTACTTAAACATTTTTTGGCGTAATAATATTTACCGGGGAAACCCTTTACCCAAAATAATCCACCATGAAAACATAACCAAGTGTTCTACCTATTTTTCCCTTCTACTAGTTCTTGTCCTATAGTCTGAAATCCATCAACAATACAATCCACAATCCATAATCTAAAATCTAAAAATCCACATACAATCCAACTTCATTCTAAAACTATATAATTTCACAACACTTCTACGAGTCTCAATATTTAAGCATATTATAAACAAACATATATAAGCGAGTATAAATATAGGACTTTTGTAAATATATACTTTTATATAACAATAAGAAGCTTAAAAGTGGACTTTTAAATATATCCTTTATATATAAATGTTTTTTAATGTAGTTTTTATAAACAAATGTGTAGTTTCATAAATGAACAAGTATGGTGATAAACATATGCATTAAATGATGTGAAAAATATGTAAATGATATGAAATGTATAAAAATAGGTAAGAAAATATTTACTTACAAGTATGAAGAAAATAGATGGAGATTAACCCGAAAATATGAATATGTATAACCCGAACTTGATCCAAAATAACCCGAACTAAACCAAATCAAACACCACTAGTATGTATGTGAACCAAGTCTTGAAGATCAAAGAAAAACAACACCCAAGGTGTTGGTGTTGTGCGTCGGCCGAACAAAGAAAGGGAGAGACGAGAGCAAGAAAATTTGATAAGTGTTTATGTATGTGTAAAAATGAATACTAGAGCTCCCTTTTTATACCAAAAACATGCACATGGTGTGGGGTTCAATCCTTATACAAGACAAAGGTTTGTTGAGGTTTTAGGGGCTAGTACATGGCAAGAAAACAAGAGCCATGGTGACCACTTGTACAATTTACTAAACAAAAAAATGTTCCCATGTTGTGGTGGGGGTTTGTTCGACCGGTTATGGGGGTAAGGAGGGACAAGGTGTGGCCATTTGGTACTAAATGGTTTGGCTACAAGTTAAAACAACATATAAGAATTGGTACAAATATAGTTAGGCTAGGTAACAAATTTTATGTGGTGTGTTTGTGTGTGGGGTGGTGTTCGGACGAGCAACAAGGGGGACCAAAATTTGATTTTTAAAATTTAAACATGCATGCATGCAAAAATGCAAAATGCTCTATTTATGCAACTCGTAAAATATAATTGTATATATTGCAGGTACGCTAAATAGACTTTCCCGTGATAATGCAACAGATGCAGACATCACAAATTTAAATTTGTTTTCCTAAGATCTGACAGCAGAAGGTCGACATAAATGTATACTTTATTATAAATATTATCTTCATTGACCAATGATGATATACAACCCGTAACTATGCTATAATTCGTCATGATATGACGTTCGTTTCCAGTGTAGATAGTTACCCAAATGGGGAGGTCAATCCAAATAGATCAATCTATATCATTCGCGCCTCACATTCCAGTAATTGATCAGTTTCATGATCTTGGGCATAGTGGGTTATCGTACATTAGCATAAAACGTAATCATGATAAAATTGTACACTGCGTCCAATTTGTAAACACTGCATATGTTTCTAACCCAAAACTTAGTAAATTGAATAATTGTAAAATATGGGGGCTATGACTCACCTTGAGTGAGTAAATTGAATAATAATATATCCCAAATAAAAAACCAACTACTTGGATTTGCAGTACACGCTAAGCCCGAAGGCAACTAGTTAATATAGACGAATCAGTATTCAAGTACGTTGGATCTAACAACAATTCAGTATATTTTCCTATATAGTTATCATCGTTACTATCGTTCGGGTATTCATATTTTATAAGAGGTCATGCATGGAAAGTACGATGGAGTTAAGGACACTTTAAATCGTAATATAAAAACTAGTCCAATACGCCATCGTAAGAAGCCTCATTATGAAATTCCATAGTAATATAGCACTTTGATAACTAATAACATTTATGTATCTATTTAGTATATCACCATCTATTGTTTAAGTGAAATGTATTTTATAAAGTATAAACGTTTATATTACGACTTAGCAAAAATGACATAACTTTGTGTTTTAGTCGTCTTCTCGCGTTTCTTACGCCCACGTTTAGTATTAGGACGAGTGATCATATTGGCATTTTTAATGTTTCGAGATTCTGTGAGACATGACGTACGAGGAGTTAGGACACTTTAAATCGTAAATCCAACAACTCGTCAATACGCCATCCGAAGAAGCCTTATCATGAAATTCCCTAGTAATATAGCACTTTGATAACTAATAACATATATATTTATATATATCTATATCACCATCTAATCGTTTAAGTGAAATCGTATTTATAAAGTAAAAACGTTTATAATTACGCCGTTAGTAAAAATGACATAACTTTGTCGTTTTAAGTCCGTTTCTCGTGTTTCTTACGCCCACGCTTTCGTATTAAGACGAGTGATCATAAAATCACATTTTTAGGTTTTTGAGATTCTGTGATGAATAGTGTTTTTACTGTTCATAACAGCTATAAAATCATTTTTATACTTTTAATTAACGTAAAACCCGTTTTAGTCGTATCTTATTCGTTATAGCTCCATTTTTAGCGATTCTTTCGAACACGTTCTCGTAATTGAAAGTTTTATCATATTATTAATGTTTACAAAGTATAAGTTACTGCCATGAATAGTAATTTTTATAAAATTTGTTTTATAAAGTATTTAGCGTCGTAAACTCGTAACTAGTGTATCTTCTTCGTTATTAATCCGTTTTTCGAGTTTCTTATCATTTTGGAATCCTTATGAGATGTACTATCTTTATAAAACCTAATATGGCTGCTTCCAAATTCGAACCAAAACAGAAAGTTTGAAGTTTTGTGATTACGGCATGTTTTAAGCTTGATTTTTGTACCATTAAGCTTCAACACCTTATTACAACTACTTTACAACATTTATATCTTATGTCTTACATATATAAAGTCCATTAGTTCATATTTTATCCATGGTTCAAGACAACAAGTCCTCAACCTCACTTTTAATCACAACTTTATAAAAGAAACCCTAATTTGTACATATTCATTTTTATACTTAACCAAGTGTGTACAAGAGTTATAATTCCATTTTAACATCATAATAGCATCCATATAACATGTAAATAAGTTCACAAAACATTGATCATAAGTAAAAATCCCTTTCACATATTCAAAAGTATCCTAAATGGTGATTTAGCTAAATAGAGCATATGAACACATAAAATCTTAGTTATGAAATGATTAAGCTTTTAAATAACCTTGTGTGGATGAGTAGAGAAAAGAATAAGAATCACACCCTTTTGATTAACAACCTTGGCTTGTAAATATAAGGTGAAAACCCTAATTTCAACTAAAACCCTAATCTTTCAATATCTTGATAAAACATTTTCAAAGCTTAACCAACCCTTCAATTCTTCTTAGAATACCTTAAGTATGATGTGTGTATGCTTGTATGATGATAGAAAATCAAGCTATGGATTGAGTATTATGGTGGTTTGATGCCGTGGCTATTGTAAGAGAGAAAGGGAGAGATTTTTCTTGTTTACACTTTGGAAAATGGAAGATGTGTGTTTACTTGCTAGCTTAGGCATTATATACTTGACCAAGGACTCAAGGAAGGCCTCAAGGAAGGTTCCTAGGGCAATTGGTCAAGTGCATGTGAAGGTGTAAGACATGGTTCCCTTGATATTTGTAATATCTAGATATTTAGGGCAAGTGTCTTGCAAACAAGATAATACTTGGTCTTATCTCCTAAATTTCGGCCACATACTCATATATGTGATGTTATATTGATTATTTTGTGTATTGGGTATAATCGTGGGTATTCGTTTAAGCGTAGTTAGGTTTTGGTGCTTCCGGGAATGCCGAAACGCATTTTATCGCGAAACGTAAGCATTTTACGTAACCAATAAAAATAAGATGAACAAAGTTGATAATTATCCTCATAATAATCATTTAACACTTGCTTGATGTAAACGTTTAATCGTTTAATGCCCGTTTACATTGAATGATCATTTTTAGTTTACGCGATTTAGCTTAACGATTACGATTTAAGAGCAAACGCGTAAAACCCTAAAAATAAATTGTGAATTACATAATGTCGTACAATGACCTAAAACACGAGGTGTTATAGTCTTCCCCCGTTAAATGAGCCTTGTCCTCAAGGCTTATCACACGGCACTTGACGACGGTGCAGTCTTGGTGAAGAGGTGTGGATATTTCTTCCTGAATTGATCTTCACGTTCCCACGTAAACTCAGGACCCCGCCTAGAGTTCCATCGAACCTTGACAATTGGGACACGGCTTCGCCTCAATTGTTTGACTTCGCGATCCATGATTTCTACAGGCTCTTCAACAAAATGAAGCTTGTCATCCACTTGGAGTCCTTCCAACGGAACGACTAATGGATCGTCAGAATAACATTTCTTCAAGTTGGATACATGAAACGTATTGTGGACCCTGCTCAGCTCTTGAGGAAGCTCAAGCTTGTAAGCAACGGCTCCAACCTTTTTCAACACTTTGAAAGGTCCGACATATCTGGGGTTTAACTTCCCCCGTTTGCCAAAACGTACGACCCCTTTCCAAGGCGAAACCTTAAGCATAACTTCACATCTTAAACCACTCCAACTTAACACATAAAGGATGCTCCATCAAATAACTACTTACTTATATCAAAATAAAATCAAAACCACATAAAAGAACGAAAGTCTCTCAACAATTCCCAAAATATGAAACATCCGAAAGAGATAATCAATAAAAACATGACGAGGTAAAGGACGGGATAAACTTATGCTGGGCCTCGCTTGGGTTTGACTTTGCCTCCGCAAGAATCACTTGACTCCGCGGGTCCAACCCTATTACGCGCATCCGATAAACGATCAACTATCCTATCTCCTTCGGTTCCACAAGAGGCTCCTCTTATGGATCCTTATAACGCTTAAGTCCAGTTAGGAAAACGGTTCCCCAACGAGACTTCTTACGGGTCGGGGAAAAACATAACTAAAATACTAAGAAAGTAATATATATCATATTAGATAACGGTAGACAAAATAACTAAATGAAAACTTAACAAAAAAGGAAAATATAAGCTATGTAATATAGCGAGGAAGCATAGCAGTTATAGCATTAAACACTTAAGCCCTAAATGCATCTACATGAAAGACCCCTAGGTTATAATCTAGGCTTAACCACCTACTTCTCTATAAACTTGGCTCTGATACCAATCTGTCAAACCCTGCCAAGGCAGAAACACGAGGCGTGACAAGAGAGGGAATCATCACAACACATTGGCGTATATATAGAGAAACTAAAACATGCATAAAATACAAGGTGTAGATACGCAGTGTCATGAAAATACCCAAACACATCAACAAAATCCAAAAGGCGTCTGGCAATGAAATGAAGGCAATTCATGCCAACGTCATGACATGCAAACATTCATACATCCTAACAAACAAAATAATTAACATTCATCATCCAAAACAAATAACGAAATCTAGATAACCAAACTTCGCTAGCTGCCTACGGTCCATCTAGCCAATTTTCCTACCTTTAATCTCATCCTGCTGAATACCTAAAAATGATGCTTATACGTCAATACAATGGTTGGTAAGAAACATAGGTTTTTAGACACACATATTCAATGCATTACCAAAAATCATTAACTGAATTACTGTTATTATAAAACAATACTTTCGCATGATAATTATGCTAACTAACATATAAGCTAACATGCAATTCAATCCAATCAACCACACAAACACCAAGTAGACGACTTCAATCGCTTTTGGATCATAAAAAAATCCTTTTCCCTCTAGCTTAAGCCATAGATACCCGTAAGTAACCCTCTTGACTAGGCAACAATACATCAATATCATATCACATAACATGTAGCACATAACGCACACCAGTCACATAATAGTCCATGCATTCACACTAACACGTAATCACAGCAATTTAAAACATATTTCAACACTTGCATCATTTCCATCCCAAGTTTAAAACGTCATAAAAAGTGGGACTATGTAACTCACCTGAATGCTCAAAATGCAGCTTCCAATTCCTATCATGCAACTATACAAATAAATAAACACGGTTACACGCAACCAAGCTAAAAGCTCTAGTACATGTAACACACATATGATAGATGTCTAAGGGTTTGATTAACAATCATGGGTTACCCCGACACCATGCCCAACCTTAACCACTTCATTAACACATTACACTAGTTAACTATAATTTATTTAAAAAAATGCAGAATTTTATTGTATATTTACTAGCTTAGAAACCTTGCTTGCTGACCTTCATAAATTATACCAAAAATCATCTAAGTTCAATTATGAGTTTACTAACTACCTTGTGATTTCCAATCACTCATTACATGTGCAATAATCCCAAATAAAATCCAACTTCCAAACTGACCTAATTCGAAAGCTATCCTTCTAGGGTTTTTTTATATACATATAGAACGTAATCACTGTAGATTGGCTAACCTTAATTCCACTTTTATGTTAGGGTTTTACCCTCCTAAATATGACCTAAATCTGACTCATATTTACTGTTTTGACAAATTTTTTTGTAACCAACGTTTGATCAACTTCCAGAACTCAAAATCATTTAAGGACGGACTTTTTGAAAAATATACTCTTTGAACTTCAATTTAGGCTTTTGAATCATATCAAACCACGTTTCTATCATCAAGATATCTTCAGTTGAACACAGCCCTAAATTCTGCTCATCTCTAAATCATAAATTAACGCGATCTAACCCTAACTATTTACACCAATATGATCCTAATTAAACCCTAATCGCTCTAGCATGATTCACACATCCTTAATTATAGAAGTTTTTAAAACCCTAAAGATCCACCATGTTAATTGTTACATGATTTAAAGAACATACCTAAACCTTGATTCTTGAACACTAAATCACCAACTTGTTCTTGAAAGAAAAAAAAAAATTTCTTTTGCTTGAGGGTTTCAGCCGATCATAAGGGAAGAGGGAGAGAAAAGTGATTTAAGGTTTTATTGGTTTTGTATTTATACTAATAGAATCCTAATTATAGTCAAACTTTATTTCATTTTTTTTCTTTTCTTTAAAACCGGTCGAACACCCCTTTATTTATATATTTTTTTATTTTTTTTATTTAATTATTAATTTACTAATTATCTTTATTACATTAACTTTTCATAAAAACCTAAGCTAATTTAGGTAAACGTTTCTACATAAACGCAACTTACTAAACTTTCTAAAATTAAATTTTCATTTCACATTTCACTTTCTATATTTAGAAAGTATGCTACAAACTTCCATATTTCACTCACTTAACTTATTTCCAACATAATACATTTCACATAAATGCTTAACAGAAAATCATCCAACTATTGACGTAGTATTGCATGCAATACGCCATTCCATTCCATTATCACTATACGTGAACAAATGGAATACTCATCACCAAACACAAACGCACTCAAAATGAGATGATCATACACCTCAAAATGAAATCATGCACCTATTCAAACCACTTAGCACACATATATAACACATAGCACACAAGAATCACATAAAAAGAACACTTAGTCATCTCTAAAGGTATCACTAGCCTGATTAAATCACACATGTCACAAGTCAGATGTTAATAAAGTGGAAAAAGTAAAGAGTTGCTGAATTGGAAGGAAAGCACGGGTAGAAGGTAGTCGAACAGATGAAACGCTAGACAATTAATTTATATTGGGGGTGTTTGTTTCAGCTTGGACTTTTATTGTAGCTATTCTAAGATGTTTTAACTTGATTGTGCATGAACTTTCATACATTATTTTAGCCATGTGAATGGTAGTGGTACTTTAAGATTTTTTGGTTTGCCGATTATAATGAAAATTTGTAACAAAGATAGTTTTACGACAAAGGTTTGTGCACATAGCTAACCCAAAACAACGCCCGCTAACCGTCCGACAACAGAGCGCGGGCAAACCTACTCATTAGTATTATAACACTTGGGACCGAGTTGAGTAGCTTGAGTCGACTCATTATCTTTAGGATTAAAAGGTTCAGGTAGTTGGTCTATATGTTGTTTATTTTTTTGAAATGAATTGGTTTTGAGTTGTTTTATGTTTTATGGATGTTTTACGAGTGGACCAACAAAATGTGGATACGTTAACTATGTTCTCTTTTCATTTCAAAAAGACACAAACAAATAATTGACAATCTTTTATATATTAAAGGAAGATTTAAGTTCATTTGGATACCGAGGGACTCATCCCCACCCTTCATCTTTATCTCGTCCAATGGATGATATTAAATTGCATATTTACACTAGAGGGGGTATTTTTATACAATATATATATATATATATATATATATATATATATATACTTATTTTTTATGAACACCTCATTTAATACACACACATAGTGTGTGTTTCCTAGGTTTTTTTCTCTCTCTCTTTCTACACTGGCAAACAACTAATCGATCGATCAACACAAACAACTAATCAATCGATCTTTAATCAGTTATCTTATTTTGAATCGATCATCTTCTTCTTCAGTTGATTAACATCAGTTTAAATTCATCAGATCTATTTTTTATTTTAGCTTATTTAATGTGAATAAGGTTATTAATTTAGCATCATTTGAATTTAAAAGTGTTGATAGAAATAATGCCTAAAAACATTATTACTATTTTTCACATCCCTACGTTTTGATAATCACAAAATATAAAAACGTTCAATGTAAAATTAAAACGTAAACAAGTAATTAGTAGTTAATTTTCATTTCGATAATTTAATCACTTAACGGTATAAATAAACAAATGCTTAATGCATTTTATGATCAAAGGAAATTTTTATTCAACCTTATAATTTTATAAAATGTTGTAGACATTTTTATAAACATTACAAAACATTTTCTACAATTAAAAAAAATGTTTTATTCAAAATAAACAATTTGAAAATCAAATTTTCGGACCTAAAACGGCTAGAAATGTTCCAGAAAATTCCCCTACAAAAAAGACAAATTGGGGAGCCTCTAGCCTAGGGCGGCCCCCTTAAATACACGAGCACCCCCCTTAATTTTAAGGGGACTGCCCCCTATTTAAGGGGACCGCCCATAGACTAATGCTCCTCCAGTTTGTCCTATAAATACTGGATTTTTCCCCACTATTTTCTCACCTTTTACACTCATTCTTTCTGTTCTAAAACAACCCACTCATATCACTAAAATCCTTTGATCATTTAATCATAAAGCTTTATTTCCAAGTGATCCAAGCTTAATTCCTCAAGTGCAATAAAAGAATACTTCCATCATCAAGTGAAGAAGTATTACACCCAAGTGTATATTCCAATCCTATTGCATCCATATCATATCTTGTAAATCATTTGTAAATCTTGTAAAGTTGTGTAGTTGCTAGGTTTTGGTGATTGTTGTAAGTATAGTTGGATCTTGGTGATCCTTTATAGTAGTGTTAGATAGTTGTGGCATAAGTAGTGTGGTGAGGAGAAGTTGTGAAGGTGTGAAGTTGTGAAGTCGTAAAGGTGTAAAGAAGTTGTGTAGTTGTGATCAAGGTGTGAAGCTAAGTTGTGTAGTGAAGTTGTGAAGTAGTCGTGAAGTTGTGAAGTCGTGAACAAGTCGTGAAGTTGTGTTGTGATAGATTGGTTCTAACTAAGATTAGAACTCGACATTTAGCTTAGTGTCGAAAATTGATATAAGCAACGTTGTGTACGGTTTTCTCCGCCATAAGGGAGCTTGTTGACATATTGAATTCACAAAAAGTCAAATCTAAGTTTTTATAAACAAACATAAACATTAAATTAAAAAAGCGGTAAACTATTCAACCCCCCCTTCTAGTTTTCTATAAAAAGCTTGTAATTTAGCTTATTTGAATAAATTATCTGAATTAATTGTTCTTAGTGATAAGCTAACTTATTAGGTGATTTATATGAATAAGTTTATGAATTATCATCATCTGAATTTATTTTGCTGAATTATAAGCTTGCTTATTAGCTTAATTTAATGAATTATCATTCTTTATGGATTCTATTCAAGTGAGCAAAATAATGCTTTGCAAAATTCGGTTTCATTTGATGTTGTTAATGAAAGTTCGAGTCTGTTTGATATTGCTCTTACTGAAGATATTGTTCCTTATAAACATGAGAGTGACAAGATGCTAAGAGTAAGTTTATTCTAATAAGCTATTTTTTCTTCAATAGTTCATTAGTTAGTGTTAATAAGCTATGCTATTAGGCAGTTTTATGTTCTGAATAAGTTATTATTAGCGCTAGATAGAATTGAGTTATTAATATAAGCTGAATTAAACTGGTTTTTAAATTATCAGTTAGGAATAAGTGGTTATAAGTTAATATGAAATATATCACATATGATTTTAGCTTTGGTTAATGTGTTTCTAATTGAGTGTTTTTTGTTAGATATATCACAAGTGATATTGCATTTTGTTAGTTATATCACATGTGATATCGATGAGGTGTATTTTATACACTATTTCGGGGTCATTTAACCTCTTAAATCATGCAGATATGCCTAGATTATGTGCTTAATCATTTATTTTTAGGTTTTTAGCACTTGGATGGAATTTGGAGGAAATACACATGACTTGGGCTCATTTGGAGAAGAAACGGACAAGACTACGGACCTACACCAAATCTATTGAAGAATTATGCATATAGCGCGTGGAGACGGCGTCGTAGGCATAAAGCGATGCCGTCGCGATCTATCTAGTGACGGCGTCAAGAAAATGATGACGGCGTCAGGACGTAATCGACTTCAATCAGACCTAGAAGATTCTATCTGGTGACGGCGTTGCGACTACAATTGGACACACTCATGACGATTTCCCTATATATATTAAGCCAAATTTGGTGTTTTTAGTGTGTAACTTTTAGAAGACGAACCCTAGTCATTCTAGCAGCTTTTTAGGTCATTTTTAGGGCCTCAAAACCCTATTGTAACTACCTTCAATCCATGTTTTAATCAAGTAAGATTATTTATCATTAATCATTCAATATGTCTATGTGTTGTTTCATTGATCTATGTTCTTGCTTTCTTTATAACATGTTAGGCTAAACCCTCCTTTGTATTTACTTATGATTGTAAGAAACTTAAGTTGTAAATCCTTTTAATGTTGCTTCTTGTTGATGGGTGTGCGCGTTAGGCTCTAGAAAACTAGCCATAAGATATTAAATTGGCCTAGATGTCTAGGGAAACGCGAGTATGTAGAAAGGATGCCATCGGTAACAGTCTTCATACTATCTTACCCCTAATATAGTTGATCCCTCTTAAGATATTTCATATGCATTTAATATACTCTTAGGGGCCTTGTAATAGTCTTCATACTACCTTACTTGTGCGTTTCCTTAACGAAATATTAAATAGACGGCGGGTTCGTGTAATTCGTTCATGACTTAGGAAATAATTACACAGATCATCACAAGTGTGACAAAGCAACAGATCTAGGAGAAGCAATCGGAGGAGTAGTGCATGATTAGGTAAATACATCTTTTTATCATAAAGTTATCACTAGTAGTTTAGATTATATTTAGTTTAATTAGCTAAAACAAACCAACCTCTCAAAACCATGATATTTACTTGCTTTCTTAAAAATATAAAAACACAAAAAAGAATCTTCTCTCAACCCTTTAGAATTCTGTTAGACCATGTTCGAGCCTTCCCAACCTATTACCCTACATAATGATAACAACCCCCGAGTCTTGCCTTACTACACAACAACGATTAGGTACTCTGTATAGAGGATTATAAAGCTTCCTGTGATTTCTTCACAGCCTCTACATCATGTTTTTGGCACCACTGCCGGGGAATAGTTAGGTTTCGATCATTGTTTAACTTAGTTCTACTTACTTGATTCCTATAAAGTAAGAATCTTAATTCCAGTACATTAGCTTTCTTGTAGTCTATCTTTTCTTTGTATTGTTTATTTCATAATCCATTCTCGTCAACCACCATGGGAGACGTGAATCCTATCCGTACTCTTAGAGATTACTCCAAACCTTACCACGATGGCTACAGGAATACAATTGAGCTCCCCATAGGGAACAATGTGGTACCTCTTCGATCCGACACCATCCGGTTGGTGCAAAATGGATGCTCATTCCATGAACTTCTGTCTGAGGATCCAAACCAACACCTTAAGGATTTTCATAAACTAGATGATTCACTTGACCTGAATGGTGACAATATGGAAAGAACGAGCTTGCGTTTATTTTAATTTTTCCTTCACGATCAAGCTAACAGTTGGCTTAAACGTCTTCCAGCAGGATCCATCACCACCTAGGAGGATCTTACCTCATTTCCTTGCTTAATTCTTTCCACCAGGAAGGACTATAAAACTCTGCAATGATATCTTGATGTTCCAAAAACATCATGGAGAATCTCTCTTAGAAGCATGGACTTGTTTCAAGGACTTACTCCAAAAAGTCCCTCATCATGGCATCGACCTTTCGCTCCAAGTCCAAATCTTTTATGACCATGTCACTCCCGTCATAAGATGAACCATTGACCAATCGGCCAGTGGTAAGCTTTGTAACAGAAACACCAAAGAATCCCAGGCATTATTAGAGGACCTCGCCCTCTATGACAACAAAAGTTGGAACGACCCAAGGGATTTCGCTAAGCCAGTCAAGGCAATCTCTTTGCCTCAAGATGTCCCGAGTACATCTGACCGCCGCCTCATCGAGCTCGAAAATCAAGTCCAACCTTTGAAGGAAGCTCACATTGCTCCGATGCAACCTACTCAAGTGAACAAGATCACTTCTTCATGTGAGATCTATAGTGGTCCCCAGGACACTCCGTACTGCACGGAAAATTGCGAACAAGCCTTTGTTGAAAATACATCCTCGCGTATTGACGAAGCGGGATGCAAGTGGTATACTTTCAAGCCCGAGCAAAACAATTTTAGTGACACCTACAATCCGTCATGGAAAAGTCTCCCAAACCTTAGGTAAAGACAACCCCAAATTCTCAAAATAATTTCTCAAATCCGCCTAACAGGTTCCAACCCAACGGTTTGATCCCGAACCGTTCCTTCAACAACAATCCTAAAAATTTCAATCAATCAAATCTTGAAGGATTCGTGTCCAACTTCATGACATCTCAAAACGCTAAATTATCTAAGTTTGAAGCCGATTTCAAACAACAACAAAGCGAGATGGCCAACAAAATCGACACAGTTTTGAAGGCCATCACCGATCGAATAGCTGGAGCACTTCCTAGTGACACAGTTAAGAACCCGAAACTAAATGTTAACTCTACCTCTCCAGTTTTGTCTATTCGTTCTTACCCTACAGTAGATCCCAATGCTCATCTCACCCCTCCACTTTAATCAATGCTGTCAAAACATGTTCCAAGGAGGCAAGCCATTCCTAGACAAGCCAGTCGTAAACTGGGATGAGGATCTGAACACCACAAATAGAAGAACCCAAACCAACTCTTGAAGATAAATTCCAGGATTTGCATCTTAACCTACCAGTTCTCTAAGTCCTAGCTCACGCTCCAATCTATAGCGCAGTGTTGGATAAATACGTAGAGAGCTTGGAACTAAACAAAAATGGATCAGCATTTGTCCAGGGTGAAGTATCTACAAAAATGGAAGACCCCAGGCTATTCACTCTACCCTATAGATTAGGGAACTGAAAACCTTTTGACACATTAGCAGATTTAGGAGAATGTGTAAACATAATCCCGTTATACCTCTTCAGAAAGCTTAACATCGAACTATTGGAAGATACTAACCATATCTTCAGGTTGGCTAACGGAACCTATCTTACCCCGCAGGAATTGTAAAGGAC
>BQNB010060927.1:30000-36716 GCA_026074375.1 Tanacetum coccineum
ACAAGAGCCTTTTGAGAGACCTTGAGTGGATGGGAAGGGTTGTGCATTTCGTCACTGGGTTCATGACTACCGTCTTTAATCCCAGACAATAGCTTAGTGTTTCTGACAGTTTATGTATTGACCCGGTTTCTGCCTAAGTGTATGGAGGGCTTCTTTCTTTTCACCCTTTATCCTTACGATTCTTTTTCATTCTTCAACCCCTTCAGTGCTTATCGAGACTTCATAACTAGTACCTTGTTGGGTTTATTCCAATACTAGCTCCATCTCAGTCGGCACTATTCCCTTATTCTCACTTTTACTCATTTTTTGTATCATACATATGGACTTCTACACTAACTAGTGGAATGTCCCTAGGTAGATCCCTCTGGTTCTGGCTGGATCATGGGAACGAATACCTAATCCTAAAAACCTTATATCTCCAAGTAATTACAAACATGGTCGGTCTTTTGGTATTATTCTCAGCCTTAAACCATTTGAAATGCTCCCCCTCAACATGTACATCTATATTCGAAAATGTTTAGCACATGAAGGGTAAAGCTTGCACTTGAGTCCTTAAAATCACATCTTTAGCCATATATTTTAATCACATTTTCTCCCCTTATTAAAAATATTAAATCTCTTGATATTTTAGATATCAATTGATTCAAATATAAATATTTTCATGGAAAAAATGTTGAATTATTAACAAGCCGTATTAGGAACATTTTTAATGCTCTCCCTTAATTTATGAGGGTATTATATGGTATTTGAGTGCGTTAATTTGAAATTTTTTGAATTTACTAAGAAATTTTTGAAAATTCATACTCAAACACTATATATGCCTAATTTTTAAGTCTATAATATATATACAGTGTTGAGTACTTTAATTTGAAAAAAATTGAATTTATTGATAAATTTGTAGAAAATTCGTATACTCAAACAATTATTTTCTTTGCCTTATATTATAATTCTATACATACAATATTCTATAATATTTACAAGATAATGATTTTGTGATTGGGAACTGACGATTTAAACGGTACGTGTCATTAAGTTTGTGAGTTCATCTTGAGATCCCGTTGCACAACATAATCGCTCCAGATTCTGGATGATTTCCCTTTCTCGCAGATTGGCTTAATCGATCCAACTTAATTCAATAAGACCCGACCTTCTTGTTTCGGTCAACAACCTTCCACTTTCTTGTCTGATTCCTTGTTGTAATCCAGCGAAAAGTGAGTACTCTGTAATGAAATCTCATCGCGATAGACTTGAGTGTGCCATCCAAGAACTTATACAACTCATCAGCTTGCAATACTCTTTTCTGTTTGTTCAGGTCTTCATAGACAATTTCTTATGGATCGTATGATGGAGTGTAGGGTTCTTCGAACTCAATTTCTAGAAAGGTCTTCTGAGGTTTAGTGATGTTAAGTTTCTTCTTATAACTCTCTACACCAAGCTATAAATCTTCGACACGTCTCTTGAGGATTAGGCTTCTTGTGAACATACGAAGAGCCACAATAAAGTCAACAATATCGCTCCTGTCGAAGTAGAATAGCTTATGTTGAACAACAAGAAGAAGCATATCTTCAATGTCATTCAGGTGTAGATCAACGAAGTCACCTTCTTTAGGTTTATAAAGTTGTTGATCATATCTTTTCACCACAATCTCTTTCAAGTGACCATATCCATGTAATTTCTTGACACTAACACTTTTCACACCAAGAATCGCCTTAGTAGCGTAAACATTTTGGTTAGAAAATTTGCTTACCTGAGATCGGTACCACAATTTATGTCTTTCACCCCAGTGCTTGATTCCCTTTTCAGCATCTTTGTCATACGCATGTTTAATGGTACTACAAAGTGTAGGGACCATGTCTTTAATTCCTTTGATCTCATATTAAGCCGCCTTTATCTTCATAATAGATGTAGTGTATGTAACCTATGGATCAGAAGTCTTCAGATACTCCAGATTATTGTTGAAGACGTAGTCAACAACAACAATTCAATGACCCGGGGGACCTTGTAGAGGAAGAGGCTCGGATAGATCAAACAGGTAATGATCTCCTTTTGGATTATTCCAATCAAGTTTATCTGTTAACGCATTGAAGCACTATTGGAAGTTATACTCAAGCTTGATACTGCTAGAGCAAGTGCCTTTTAACAGATTGAAGGCAGGTCCTAACAAGATATCTTGAGTAAGATTTTCTATTTTGAGTCCATTCAACACATACTTGAGGAAGTCAATAGGAGTGGCCATGGGGTCGTTAAATGTAAGAGGATCCTTTATAGTAAAGACCATTTGATTGAACCAAGGATGTTCGGGTTGATTAAGTACAACCTGACGCTTGTTCCATTCAGGATCAGGAGTAGGAGGCCCTAGAGGTTGCTTGAACCAATCTGGATTTGGAGTCTTAGTAGTCTTGGGTTTAGAAGCATCTTGTGGTTGATCTTCATCATGAACCACATCATCACCCGCATCATCCATAAGCACCTCAGAAATGGGTTTTTCAACTGGTTCCTTTGTCGGAGCAGACTTACCAGTTATAGAGCCTTTATATGGAGCTTTACCTTTAGGGGTTTCCTTGGTAGTGGATGGCTTCTTAGAAGACTTAGACTCTTTAGTTCTTCTCCTCTTGGTCTTCTTACCCAGGTTTGGTCTAGCTGGAGGGTCTTCATCATCATCATCTTCGTCATCATCATGCTTTGTCTTATGGTCTTTGACTGTATCAACGACTCCCTTATCCATTGCATTTTCATATTCAATCAATGCTTCCATGAGTGCATGGTACAATCGATGATTGGCAAGATTTCTGTTAAAAGACTTGTTTGTATGCATGGATTGGAAGAGAGCGCTTTTTAGATCATACTCGTTGAGAGCTGCCTTGTTAGTAGACTTGATGGTAAACTTCGACATTTGTTGCTTCTCAACTTGTTCCTTCTTGATTTTTAGAATCTCTGAAGCACTCTTCTCAGATCCTTGTTCTAGATCAACTGTTGGTGTCTGTTTCTTGGATGATTTAGAAATTTGTGCAGATAATATTTCTAGGTAAGATCTGCTGTGTGTTTCTTCAATTCCTTTTGAAAGACATCCCCAACTTTGGATCCAAGATAATTATCAACAACAGATGGAACTTGTGTCTTAAGAGGAACAAGAGTTTTAGCAGATAGATCTATTTTCTTGAGTTTTGACATATCTTTTTCCAATTTAGCAACTCTTAGCTGAACAACAGAGAGTGCATCAGATTCAGAAACAATAGTGGTGATTATTTGAGCATTGGTTGTTGTTGGTGGTGTGGGAATCGGTGTTGTTGTTTGTTGAGGTATAAGAGGTGGGGTGGATACAGATGGACGAGGTAGGGTTGTTACAGTAACTATTAAAGGAGATTCTTGAACAGGTGTGAGAATTATGGGTTCAGAAATCACAGATACTGGTACACTAAGCATAGATGGAGACTGGGTATGTGGAACTTCAGACTGGATCTTAACTTCCAACAATGAGTTGATCTCTGAATCTATTGTATCCTTAACACTACTAACCAAAGAAGAGTCAGAAGAAAGTTTAAGGAATTGATTTATAAAAACTGAAGATATAGATAAGCTAGAGATTGATGGAGGAAGTTCGGCCTTCTTGGGATCATCCTTTACTTCTAAAATCTTTTCAGCATCTACCTTTGCTGCATTAGTAATCTCTTCATCACCTTTATCAAAATCATCTACTTCAGCATTAATCATCTCTTCATCATCATCCTTGTGCACATGAATCTTATACTTATAGATATCATCTTCATCTGATTTAGTTTCATCATCTTCATCATCAGCATCACCTTCCTTATCATCCTTCTCTTCATCATCAAGTTTGTCTTCTTCAGAGTGTTTACTTTCTTGTTTGGATCCCTACTCAAGAATAACATTTTCTTTAGTTATTTCCTTTTCCTTATCGAGAAACCCTGGTTTAGTACCAGTTCCATCACTTGAGGTAGCAGAGACGATTATGGACTCATCAAGAACCCCTGGTTTAGTACCAGTTCCTTCATTTGAGCCTCCAGTACCAGGTTCTCTTCTGCTGGTCTTTTTACTTTCTTTAAGAGCTTCGATAATGTCAGCATCCTCTTGTTCTTTTTGAGTAAGAGATGGAGCACCCTTGAGCTTTTTAGGAGGATCAGAGGTCACTTTGCCTGATTTTCTTCTTCTTGCAAACTCGGGGACAGATTTAGTCACGATACTTGCATATGTAGCATGGACTTTCCTTGCTGCATCTGCTTCTTCAGCTTTGCTGATAGACTTAGCTAACTCCAAAGCAGTATCAGGATCATTAGAAATAATGTTGTCATCAGCAGATAGTGTGACTTTCTTCTTGACCCTTCTTTTACTAGAGGTTTTCTTTCTGGCAGGTTCTGGTTCAAGTTCAGACTCTTCAGATACATCAACAGTTTCCTGAGAGTTATCAACGGTCTTCTTGCCTTTTAAACCTTTGCCTCTGCTCTTCTTAGGAGGAATTTGACTTGTTGAATATTTAATGAACACCTGATATGATTATGATGGCTTGATTGCATCAGTCAGCATAGTGTCAGGAATGGGAAGTCCATATTCTTGATAATCTTCACCTATTCTGACAAACTTTAACCTACTTACAATACCATCATCCTTGATTGTATGATAGTGTTGATAGTTGAGGTTGGTAAGAGACTTGTGTTGTTTCAGGAAGTGAGTAATGATGATTTTGGTGAATCGGGGATATGGCATGTTTTCACGTCCTGATCTCTTTTCTTTCCTGTGATCAATCTGGTAAGAAATGTCTTCCCAAATCAACTCAGGATAGTTGACATTTTCTATTTTGAACATCCCCCACAGTATGTCAATTCTATACTTTCTGAGTTTGTCATTGCTTGCCATCTTTCCAGAGCGACACTTGTTGATTATAGATGCTAGAGTTCTCCATGGCTGGTGTATGTGATCCACAAACATGTTGGGGTGCTTGTATAGTGGACCCTTGTAGTCAAGATCAATGAGAAAGGTGAGTGCGGTATCATCATCTGGAACATCCGTGAAGTCTACGCCTTTCACTCTTGGACAAATATCAAGAAATGTCCTAAAGACTTCAGCATTGACAATACACTTCTTGTTGGCAAGTAGAAATTCATAAGAATCAGTGCCTAGAACCTTCTTGATGGAATACCAGAATTGCTGCATAAATATTTATAGGACATCTGTAGAGATAGTGAACGCTTTAAAGCAGGTAGAGTTCTTGAGAGATCAATGACTACTTGAAATGTCTCTTCCTTCTATGGCATAGTGGTTTTCAGTCTGATATTGGTAGAGCTAATCTTGACTCTCTCAGAGAATGGAACCCATTTATCATCACGAGCAGCAAATTGTTGTTTTTCTTGACGATTTATGATTATGCTTAAGAATTAACCACTACAATTTATATATACAACAGATATATTTTACTGATTTAGTCTGGTTATCCTTTGATGATATGATAGATCTATGATTAGGTTTCATGCAAACATGATAGAATTACTACACTCAATGAATAAGAACTAAGGTCAATAGTCAAAGTCAACTGAAAAAGTCAACAAGACAGATCCAATGAAGCTTAGGACACACATTTAGACAGAGAGCAGATAATACATAATATGGCAAGTTATGAAACATAACAAATTACACGACTATTACATAAATTTTAAAAAATTTGGGCAGAGTTTCTTTTCGTATTTTATCATATTTCGCTTAAATTGTGTACATGTACATGTTTCGCTTCAAACATGTTTCGCTCAGAATAAGAATTAAACATATTTCGCTTAGATGAACCTAGCATGTTTCGCTTAGAACTGACTTACATGTTTCACTTATAATGAGGTAAACATGTTTTGCTTGGAATGAGGTAAACATGTTTCGCTTAGAAACATGTGTAACACCTCCAAATTAGGTCGCAGCCGAATAAGGGTCCAGGGCGTGTTACTTCATAGATCAATAACACAAGATATATATAGAATGACCAAAAAAAGTCATTTTAAAATTGATACATTCGATTTAACAAATGTTTGATACAAATATCCCGAAGATTTAACTTGTTCATTGTTATTATTACAAAGATATTGGTTCCCAACACATGAGTTTCCCAAAACATAATGCAACCATATCTTTAGCTTGACATCCCAAAACAAAATCACCAATGTATCCTTGGCACCTTATGCTTACTGATCTCCTGAAAAACATTGCTTTAAAATGTCAACAATAATGCTGGTGAATTCATAGGTTTGATAAATCAAATATTGTAGGACCACAAGATTTCCCAGGTGTATGATAATGTAACAGATGCAGACATCATATAAATGTAATTACATTGCCCTAAGCTCATGACACTGAAGCTCGACATAAATGAATACCATATGAATGGCCTACATTGCCCGTGATGATGTTCTAACCCGCAACATCCTATGTTCGACATGGTATACGTTCGTTTGCCCAGTGATAGCTAATCACTCGAACGGGGATGTCAATCCCAATAGATTTATTCATAACATTCGCGCTTACAATCCAGTAACTGACAGTTCATGATAATGGGCTCAACTAGGGTTATCGCTACTTAGGCAACACGTAATCATAATGTAAAAGTATCTACTTGTGTCCAGTTGTAAAACATTGCATGTTTCTTGATAAGTGTAGATTACACATATCTATTTATGCTTAAAAAAGGCCCAAATAAACCCAAAACGGATCAAAAATGGCAA
>BQNB010060928.1:3007-26131 GCA_026074375.1 Tanacetum coccineum
TGTGTGTGTGTGTGTGTGTGTGTGTGTGTATCAAAAATTTTATGCAACAATCGAGCATTTGTAAGTTTCGAATTCCTAATACTACGGGAAGCATAATAGTCATGGATTACTTAATCCTAATAATAACAAAAGTAAAAAAAGAAAAAATGGAAAATACCTAATTTTTAATTTTGTGCAAAATCGATTCCTAGACACGAAATTAAAGAGAAAAAGATGGAGAAACTTACAATAATTGTTATTAATCAAGTTATTGGTGTTTGCCCCTTGCGAAATTGGTTTGATTTTGAGTTTGGAGGTTGAATTTTGATGTTTTGGGGTGTTGGTTTTCGTCACACAGTAGCAGCAAGAAGAGGGAAGAACAATTATGGGGTGTTTGGTTTCGAGTAGAAGAGGTGTTTGAGAAAAATAAAGGCCGGTCCCCTTATTGATCAGGGGGCGCCTTTATTAACATGACTGGTTCCCTTATTAATCATGGGACCGCCTATCTGATGACCAAAAAAATTTTGGTTATCGAATTTTTTAGCGATTTTTGAGAAAAACTTAAATAAGAGGCCAATAAAAATACTTAAGAATTTTGGATGAAATAGTTAAGTTGTCGAGATATTTAATGGATTTTGAAAGAATGTCATTCTAATTAACATTTCGTTAATTAAAAGTGCTTTAATTATTTCGGATGAAATAACTAAGTTGTCGAGATTTAAGGATGAGAGTTTAGTAGTAACATGACTATTAAACGAGAAGTTTTATTCGATTAGTTCCATCATTCCTAGACCTAGACATAAATAGTTAAATGATTCATGTTTAAGAGGTTTCGTAAGGATGTCGGCAATGTTGTATTCCGATGAAACTTTCTCTATAGAAATATTACCTTTTTGAAAGTTGTCGCAAAGGAAATGGTGACGAATTTCTATGTATTTAGTACGAGAGTGTTGTACGGGGTTTTTGCTCAAGTCGATGGCTCCTTTGTTGTCGCACATGATTGGATTGTCGTCGAGGAGGATATCGTAGTCGATGAGAGTTTGTTTCATCCATAGTGCTTATTGACATGCCTTTCTGGCGCTTACGTATTCGGCATCGGTAGTGGATATAGAAAGAGTGGTTTGCTTCTTCGAGAACCAAGATGTTAAACAGCATCCCATGAACGTACAAATACCGCTAGTGCTTTTTCTTTCCACATAGTCTCTCGCATGATCAGAGTCGGCATATACTACGGTTTCTATGCCGGACCCCTTAGGATACCATAATCCCAAGTGCGTATTGCCTTTAATGTATCGGAAGATACGTTTAATCGCTTCGAGATGAGAGGTTTTGGGGTCCTCTTGGAAGCGTGCACAAAGGCAAGCACTAAATATGATATCGGGCCGACTTGCCGTTAGATATAATAAACTTCCTATCATACCTCTATATTTTGTATTATCGTCGGACTTACCTTCCTCATCTTTTGTGAGTTTTGTATCCGAGGACATAGGTGTCTTCATTGGCTTAGAATCTTCCAAACCAAATTTCTTAAGCATTTCCTTTATATATTTAGATTGATTAAAGAATATACAATCTTCTTATTGTTTTATTTGTAATCCGAGGAAGAAATTTAGTTCACCCATCATGCTTATTTCAAACTCGTCGTGCATGATTTTGGCAAAGTCATCACACAACTCTTGACAAGTTGAACCGAATATAATGTCGTCGACATATATTTGAACAATGATGAGATATGAACCTTTCTTCTTTGTAAAAAGTGTGTTATCAACCATTCCCATATTATAATCATGTTTAAGAAGAAATGCTTTCAATCTATCGTACCAAGCTTTAGGAGCTTGTTTAAGTTCGTACAAAGCTTTCTTGAGTTTATAGACATGATTAGGTTTTGCGAAGTCAATGAATCCCAGAGGTTGTGCCACGTATACCTCCTCATTGACAAAACCATTAAGGAATGCACTTTTTACATCCATTTAAAATAGTTTAAAATCTAGTGCGCACGCATAAGCTAATAAAATTCTTATGGATTCTAATCTAGCTACGGGTGCATAATTTCATCATAATCAATTTCTTCTTGTTGATTATAACCTTGGGCGACCAATCTAGCTTTATTTCTATACACGACACTATTTTCGTCAAGTTTATTTCTATATACCCATTTAGTTCCTATAATGGTCATAGTCTTAGGATATGGGACTAATTCCCAAACATCGTTTGCAATAAATTGATTTAATTCATCTTGCATAGCCACTATCCAACTTTAATCTTTTAAAGCTTCATTTATATTTTTATGTTCAATGGTTGAAAGAAAACAAAAGAAATTACTTTTGTCTTGAGCTTGTAATCTAAGAGTTCTTTGATTTAAGTTACCTATAACGTTTTCTAGTGGATGGCTTTTAGATTCTTTGATATTGATAATTTCATTACTTTCTAAAGACCCGTCTTCGACATCATTACTTAGTGGTTTTATTTCACTAACCTTAATAGCGTCTTCTTCGACTAAATCATCATCCTCCAAAGGTGATGTTTTAGGCGGGGGAGGAGTTTCATCGAATGTCACATTTAAGGACTCTTCAACTTTCATGGTTTGTTTGTTAAGAATTATATAAGCTTTACTATTTTGCGAATATCCTAGGAAAACACCTTCGTAAGACTTTGGGTCGAACTTGGTGAGATAGTATTTCATATTTAGAATGAAACACTTACTTCCAAATACTTTAAAATAGTTAAGATTAGGTTTCCTACCTTTTAATAATTTGTATGGGGTTTTTCCTAGGATTGGTCTAATTAAGATTCTACTAAGTTTGTAAGTTGAGGTGTCTACCGCGTTACACCAAAATTTTTGCGAAACAAATTGTTCATTTAACATTGTTCTACTCATTTCTTGTAAAGTATGATTTTTCTTTTTTACTACCCCATTTGATTGTGGAGTACGAGGAGCGAAAAATTTGTGAGTAATCCTATTAGAGTCACAATAATTTCTGAATTAAACTTCATTATCAAATTCTCGACCATGATCCGTCCTAATTGACACTATGGAACATCCTAATTAGTTTTGAATTTTTTTACTAAAAATTTTGAGTTTTTCGAAGGCTTTGGTTTTATTTGCTAGGAATCTTGTCCATGTAAACCTAGAGTAGTCATCTACAAAAAAAATTTGAGTTTTTCGAAGGCTTTGGTTTTATTTGCTAGGAATCTTGTCCAGGTCCATGTGTAAGAGTTCTAAACATCTAGTAGTTGAGACCATATTCTTAGCTTTGTGACTAGCGTGAGTTTGTTTTCCAATTTTGCAAGCATCACAAAAATGTTGATCGAATTTAAGTTTGGGTAGATTTCTAACTAACTCCTTAGATACTAACGATTGAATTAAGCGCATATTTGCATGACCTAATCTCCTATGCTAAAAGGTTGAGTTTTCATCTATTGTTGTAAGACATATTTTATCTTCCGACTTATTTCCTAATTTCATCACATATAAGCCTCTTTTTCTAATTCCTCTACCTATGACTTTTCCGTCTTTAATTATTTCGCCATCATGTTCGGTAAATATTACTTTGCACTTATTATCACATATTTGAACAACACTTAGCAAATTAAATTATAAATTATCTATGTGCTCGACATTTTTAATAATGAGGGAGTTATGAGAAATCGTACCTTTGCCTATGATGTTACCGCGTAAATTACTTTCGAAAATAGCGTTACCTCCATTATATGCTTTGTATGTAGAGAAAATATTTCGGTTCCCCGTCATGTGTTTAAAGCATTCACTATCTTTAATCCATTCGTCGGACTCTAAGTTTATTCCCAAGCATATCTCATTTGATGCTTGCGGCATAAGACATGTTTGATCTTTAACCTTTTCTTTCTCATCTTCGCCACTATCGCTCCACGATCTTCCAACAAGAGCACTTTGGTTTTTGTTTCTTGATGGATTCGAACATTCTCTAATGAGATGATTTGGGTCACCACATCCAAAGCATTTTCTTTCGCATTTACCATTCTTGTTGTCTCTACTTCTTTGGATTGATTTTCTTTCATTACGTGGTTGCCTTACGAACCTACTTCGTCTTTTGAAAAAAAAAATTGAAGTTTCTTACGGCCGTGGGTCACCACATCCAAAGCTTTCTTCATCACTAGATTCCTTTTTAGCCTTTAAGGCAAGAGATTTGTTTTGTTCTCTTTTACCTTTGACTATTTTAGAATCTTTCTTTATTATCACTTCATAAACTTTCAAGTTACCGATAGATTCGTCAAGAGATAATGACGTCAAGTCCTTCGATTCTTCAATAGCGGTGACCTTTGCGCGCCATTTGGGATGAAGTGCCCTAAGAAATTTTCTGATATAGTTCTTGCTAGAAAAAACTTCATCAAGTTCTTTTAGACTAGTAATAATAGTGTTAAATCTAGCAAAAGCATTATCTATCGATTCTCCTTCCGGAATCATAAATTGTTCATATTGTTGAACAAGCAGATCTATTTTATTACCTTTGACTTGACTATTGCCTTGGTGAGTAATTAATAAAGTTTCCCAAATTTATTTTGTGGTTTTACACATAAAAATTCTTTCATATTCTTTTTGTGGCAAAGCATTGTAAATTACCATTTTAGCTTCATTGTTTTTAGAAAGTCTCTTTTTAAGATCATCACTTTGTTTATCAAATGGTACAAATTCATCCTTTTTAGTTTCGGGATTATTTTGAGTAGGCGGAAAATCACCAAACGTAATAACATGCCAAAGATCTAGATTTTTTTATTTCACGTAAGTCTCAAATCTATTTTTCCAATAAATAAATCAATTACTTTCAAATAGTGGTGGTCTTTGCATAGATTTCTCTTCTGTGTATTTTTCGTATTCCATAGATCGATTCAAGTTTTAAAATACAGTTTATTATAAAAATCTTGGTTGACGTGGCTCCTGATACCAATTGTGGAAACTAGAAGGGGGTTGAATAGTTTAACGCTTTTTAAAATTATTTATCATTTATGTATAAAGTTTTATATTCGAGTTTATGTGATCTCAATATGTGCACAATTTGAACAATGCAAGTAAGTAAATAAGTAAATATTAAAGACAAGATATAAGAGTTAGAAAGATCAAACCACAACACAAGGATTTATAGTGGTTCGGTAACGAAGCACCTCTTCGCCCTACTCTACTCCTCGAGCACCAAACTCGAGAGTTCTCTTCACTATGTCAACAAACTCCCTTTAGGCGGAGAAATCGTACACAACGTTGCTTACACTAATTTCCGACACTAAGTGAGATGTCGAGTTCTAATCCTAGCTAGAACCAATCTATCACAACTCTTGTATGCTAATCACACCACTTCACTACAACTCATAACTTTGCTTCACTTCACAACTTCTCTTTGCTTCACTACTTGTCTTTACTTCATAACTTCTCTTCTTTTCCGAACCAAGGGTACTAACTAGATCACACCTATCTACACTAACTGACTAGATCACCCGATCTTAACAATACTAATAAATAAAACTACAATCTACCTTAATATACCACAACTACATATACACTTCACAATATACACAATGATTTTACACACTTCACAACAACACCAAATAGACTTTAAACACTTCTTGACTTGATGATAAGAAGTATTCTTCTCTTGAACTTGGAGAATTAATCTTTGGACTCACATTGGAAACATTCCTTTATGATTAAATGATCGAAGGAAGGTAGGAGAGTATAAATGATTTGATCAGATAAGAAAGTATGTGCAAAATGGTGAGAAAATCAGTAGGGGAGCTAGTCTATTATTTATAGGCCAGCTAAGCTAAAAATTTGTCTGGGCAGTCCCCTTAAATAAGGTGCCGGTCCCCTTGAAATTAAGGGGGCCGCCCAGGCCAGACGCTGCCTTTTTTGTCTTTTTTAGGGGAGGTGTTTTCTTGAACATTTTTTTGCCGTTTTTTGGGTAAAAAAATTTGATAATTCAAAAAAGGGTTTTTTTAAAAATTATTTGAATAAACTTTTTCTTTTAATCTAAAATGTTTTTTGCAAAAAGATATTAAAAATGTTTGGTCATTTTTATAAAGAGTGCGAGGTTAAATAAAAAATCCTTTTATCATAAAATACATTAAGCATTTATTTATTCATACATTTAAGTGATTAAATTTTCGAAATGAAAATTTACTACTAATTACTAGTTTGTATTTAATTTTACACTTGATGTTTTTACATTTTGTGATTATCAAAACATAGAGAGATTGAGAAATATTAATAACGTTTTTAGGCATTATTTCCATCAACAGTCCCAACAAGAACAGAACACATAGTGGTCAATTATTACAATCATAAGCCCACACAGGGGTCCATACTAGTCTCAAATCAAAACCTCAAAGTACTAAGCCAAACAAACACTAAATGCAAGACCTCTCAATACATGATCCATACAAAATACTCTTAAAGTCTGCTAGCTCACATCACAACCTTACTGGTCATTAACTTCACTTGAAAATGATACTAAAAAAGGTCAACAAAAATGTTGGGGAGCTTGTAGGTTTAAAGAAAACCCGGTCTTTGTGCCAATATTTCAAATAGTTGGACAATTGTGCATTATGACAGTGAATATATATGCAAAAACACTCAAAACCCATGACTTAGCATCCCCGCTAATCATGTACCATGACATAGCATCCCCGCTAGTCATGAAACCAGCATATACCAATCCTTTTTTGGGTGCAACCCGAATGGTCTTACACACGCCTAAGCCATCTAGCAGGAGAATTTTCTTAGGGTAGACCCTTCACAAAACATAGAAAATCCCATGCTAATAAATTCTGCTTGCACCTCGATGAATGCAAGAACAATCATACCACATAATATTCACATAGCAGTCAGAAGCACATAAATTGTCCTAAAAACAAAACCACATTTCGCACAGTTAAGAAAAACAGTTCAAAACACATTTGAGTATCATTTTCCCCCAAGGAAAGATTTAAAAAAGTGGGCTCGGAGGAAACTCACCCTAAGCAAAGGTTGTTAGTAGCAAACTTAATATCACACCAGCAATTGCTACGACGTCGAACAGACCTTTGTCCAATTAATGTTCCACTTAGACATTTATTTCCAAAACAGTCCTCAGGTTTGATGCATAAAGGTCAGATGCGCGTTGTACGGTCATCTTAAACGTTTTTAGTGGTGTGATGGTTGACAACTTATCTCCAAAATATCATACTTCCAACCCATACCTTAGTATAATATATATACTTATTCTGTTTAGTAATATAGTAGAGTAATATAAGAAAATTCTTATAATAAACACTTATTAATATACTTTGGTAAACCCATCTGGTACTCTTTAGTTACCGTCAATTAATCATATAGATTATAGAAAATGAAACGTTTATTTATGCTAAACATTTTAGAGAAGTTTCGACAAAATTATATTTTTCGTCTTTTAGTCGACTTATTAAAATAATAAAATAATAATAGTTTATTATTAAATCAAAAAATTACGTTTCGAGTAAATATTCTAAGTATATACTTTCTATGAAATTTTGACATGACCGTTGTTTATATTATATTTTCTAAGTTTTAGACCTTAATTTCACACACTTTTCATAATTTTTCTACTTTTCGACAAATACCAAACTTCCTTTCTCGCAAAGCGCATTTACCAAAACAACTTTTCAAATCTCATATCGTAAGTATACTCCACTTTCCAAAATATCGTCAATATCTCTAAAAACGACTAGTTTACGCTTATTGGGAATTAAGCCAATTGTGGCCTTAAAGTTTTTGTAATATATAGTTACGACTTTAGCCCAAAACCAAAGCCTATTAGTAAACTATAAGCCCAAAACATAGCTAAACAATTATAAATCTGGACCTCAATAAGTTCTCAATAAGCACAGCTTAAAGAGGCTTTTGGGCGTAGCCCATAAGCTCCAAAACTATATCCATTAGGCTTAAAATAAGTGAATAAGCGACGTAGTTATACTGGTTATCACCATATGCTATCCAAAATAGTCCACAAATATACGACATACGAGGTAAATAACCAAAATTACTTTTCTTGTATTTCCTTCATTTTTCGAGAGCTAATAAGCCCAAAATAAGCTCGAAATTGCTTATAAATAAGCCAAATAACCCAATATCCAAAATAAGCTAAATAGCAAATAAATGTTTTTCAACCATCACAACCACAACAATAAAACTACAAAACCTTATTCTTCTTATACTTTCATTCGACCAAACCAAAAAACAAAAAAAAAAAACCCTTTATTTATTTTCCGTAAATTTTCGTTGTTCGTTTTTAACAAACGCACTTGTCTAAACTCGACTTTTATGCATCATTTACACTCAAACGTACAGTTAAATCAAGATTTTAGAAAACTTACAAAGAGGGTTTTAAAAAGAGAGAACGAAATAAAAAAACCAAACCGACTACCTAAACGTAGTTTAAACAATAACCCGGATACTAGATCAAAGATTGAAAAAAGTATGTGTTTGTGTGTGTTGTTTGGTCGGACGAAACACAAGAGAAAAGAGAGAAAAAGATTTTGATTTTTTTGAAAGCATACATGAAATGTGTGTGTTTAGGATGGATATAAATTATGTGTGTACTAAGGTTGGACCATTGTTGTTAAAAAAGCCATCTTGTTCCCTCCCTTTGTCTATAACTGGGCCATAGAATCCTAGGGGCTCGGGGTGCTTCGTTTTGTGTCGGGTTCACTTAAAACTCAAAAATCTCGATCTTAAAATATTTCTTAAAGGTACTTAGTATTTTAATTCACTTTAAAAATACTTTTCCCATAACTTAGAGTATTTACACGACTCATTTCCACATTAAACTTCCCAAAAATCATTTTGAACATTATCGGACGTGTCGGGACTCGTTTTCGGCATTTCACGCTATTCACGGGTCAAACCACCCGGAACATAATCAACATAATAATACCCTCTATAAAGGATTATTATACCCAAAAAAAACATATCCATAAAACATTAATCACATAAATTCCCCACCGTTTAACACGGTATAAGTTCTAACGAAATTGACAAAAGTCAAATAGTTAAAGGACTAAATTAGAACATTCAAACTCACAAAAAGGGCAAAGGTTACATTCTACCCTCCTTAAAAATAATTTTGACCCCGAAATTCAGCTACTGACAGAACTAAACAGATGCGGATACTTAAGTTTCATCTGGTCCTCACGTTCCCACGTGAATTCAGATCCACGTTTCGAATTCCACCGAACCTTGATGATGGCAATTCTACTCTGCTTATGTTCTTGAAATCTCTCTTAGATTTCCCAGGTTCTTCCACAAAAATTCAACTTAGCATCATTGGATCTCTTCCAAGGGGCACTTGCAGTGTTGGGTTGCAATCACTTTCTTAAGGTTCGATCGTGGACATAGTCATGAACACCAATCAATTCCTCAGGTAGTCTAAGTCTAGTGGCTACAAGACCTACCTTGTTCAACGATCTCAAAAGGTCCAAAAAACAAATCTAGGTGCTAGTTTCTCCTTCTTCCCAAAACGTATCACACCTTTCCAAGGTGATACTTTGAGCAAGACATAGTCAGTACACTGAATCTAGAGGCTTCCTCCTCTTATCGGATGTAACTTTTCTGGCAATCACGCGCAGCCTTAAGTCTATCCTTAATCTACGAGATCTTCTTAGTGGTTTCTTGCACTAACTCAGGCCCTATCAAATGTCCTTCCCTAACTTCTGCCCACATAATCGGTGAGTGACACTTCCTACCAAACAAGGCTTTAAATGGTGCACACCACACACTAGAATGATAACTATTGTTATACGAAAACTCAACTAAATGAAGATGAACATCCTAACTTCCCTCGAAGTCTAGGACGCACGCCTTAAGCATGTCTTTCAAGGTCTGAATAGTATGCTTACTCTGACCATCAGTCTGAGGGTGATAAGTCATACTCATGTCTAATCGGGTTCCTAATGCCTCTTGCATTGACTGCCAAAACCTTGACGTAAATCGATTATCATGATCAGATATGATTGAGATCGGCACACCGTGCCTAGCAACACATCTCATTCAAGATTGAGTCTAGCTAACCATCCATCTTTAATCTCACGCATAGGTAGGATAAGCAGATTAGTCAATCGGTCCACATGACCCAGATTGTATCATGCCCTCTACTAGTTTGGTAACTTAGTACAAAGTCTTTTGCTATTTCCCTACCTATTTCCATTAGGATCTCAGGTTGCTGTAGTAAGCCAGACAGCCTCTGATGTTCAGCCTTAACCTTCAAACAAGTCAAACACCTACTAACATATACTGCTATATTTTTCTTCATTCCTGGCCACCAATACCTATCTCTAAGGTCATAATACATCTTATCAGCTCCTGGGTGTACAGAGTACTTTGACTTATGGGATTCATCCATTATCAGGGTTCTCACATCACCCTTTAAAAGAATCCATATTCGATCAAGTAATACAACTCTCCATTCACTCTTATGTTCCACTCAACTCTTCCATTCCTTGTTCATTTCTGCCGGCTCATACGATGCCTCCTTTTGTGCCGCTTAGTAATTCCCATCTTCAGATACTCGATGAAGGGCATATTAAGAGCTCTAACTCTTTAGTTTCATCTCTCCTTCATACTTAGTGCATCAGCTATAATTTGCTTTATCAAGATGGTAGCGATTTTGTAGTCATAGTCATGAACAACCTATCCTGCATGCATGTTCAATTCCTTTTAGCTAAAGATACGTTGGAGACTCTTATGATCGGTATATATGACACTCTTTGTCCCATACAGATAATGTCTCCAAATCTTAAGTGCAAACACAACCGCACCCAATTCCAAATCATGGGTGGTGTAATTCTTCTCATGGATTTTCAACTACCTAGATGCATATGCTATCACCTTACCTCTTTGCATCAATGCACAACCTATTCCTAAGCCGGACGCATCACAATATACCACAAAGTCTTCTGAACCATCAGGGAGAGCTTAGAATAGGCGCATTACACAACTTATCCTTCAAAGTTTGAAATGCCCTTTCCTGCACCTCACCCCAATCAAATGTCTTACACTTCTAAGTCAATATGGTCAGGGATTTAGCTAATCTTTGAAAGTTTCTTTTTTGAAACCGACGATAATCACTGACAAACCCAATGAATGAAGAAATTCATCGACGAAGTTCTAGGGCCTCCTATAATTCTTACAGCTTTCAATTCTTACGCTAGTCCACATGATTACTTTCCCCATTAATCACATGTCCAAGAAACTGTACTTCTCGCAACCAGAATTCACACTTGGAAAACTTAGCATACAGTTTCTCCCTCCTTGAGCAATTTCTAAGACTAATTCCTAGGTGCACTTCATGCTCTTTTCGGGTCTTAGAGTAAACCAAGATATCATCAATGAACATCTTCACAAACTTGTCTAGTAGGCTTACACTACTAGGGTTATCAGATCTATAAAAACGCTGGTGCATTAGTCAAACCAAAGGGTATTACATGAATCGAAATGTCCATAATGAGTTTTAAACGTAGTATTTGGAATGTCATCCTCATGCACTCTCAGCTAGTGATATCTGGACCTAAGATCTATCTTAGAGAAGTATTGTGATCCTTGAAGTTGATCAAACGGATCATCTATCCTAGGGAGTGGATAACGGTTCTTAATGGTCAACTTGTTCAGCTCTCTATAATCAATACACATCCTAAAGAATCCATCCTTTTTCTTCACAAACAATACCCCCCAAGGCGATAAGCTTGGTCGAATGAAACCTTTATCCTGTAGTTCTTTGAGTTGACCCGCAAATCCATTCCATTCTGAAGGTGCAATCGATAGGGAGATTTCGCGACAGCTATTGTTCAGGTACTAGCTTAATACAAAATTTGATTTATCGATTAGATGGCAATCTTGATAGGTCATCCATAAATACTTCGGGACAGTCTCTAACCACAACAATCTCTTCTTGCTTTTGTTCCTTAGTTTTCGCACTCAGTAGATGTCTCACTTTCTTGTCCGGTCTTTCTCCTATAAATCTAAGTACTTCGCCGTTCGATAATGGTATTCTAGCTACCTTCTCGTGACAAATTATCTCAGCCTGATGGTTGGACAACCAATCCATGCTTATGATCACATCAAAACTCCCGCTTCCGAACGGTATCAAATTTATATCAATAACGTGACCTTCTATTTCTAGTTTGCAACCCTTAATGACCTTATCTATTTCTACTAGCTGCCCGCTAGCTATCTTAATCTCGTAACAAAACCCAAAATCACTGGGCTCTTATGCCTAAACAAAGGTATGAAAGTAGGTGGAAACAAAGCTCTAGTCGGACAAGAGTCAAATAAGGTTATGGCATATTGATTGTTCAAAGTGAACGACCGTCATGTATGTTCAGATTGATGAGCCTCTTTTCCACATGAATGCCTTCTATGTTCTTGGTATACGTTGGTCCCCCGACTTTGGACCCACATTAACAACTACGACTTGTTTGATGTTTTTTTTTTTGTTTCCCCCTGGTCTCTGAGCCTGATTCAACTTAGGACATGCTGCCTTAAAATGATCGGTACTACCACACTCGTAACATGTCCTAACAGTTGGGTTTCTAGCATTAATGGGGTTCACATTCCTAGGCACCACTCTACAATCCTTGAAATATGCATGGGCGGGTTATAGTTGGAAACAAGTATGACGGGTGCCTCAGGTGGTGGTGAAGTTACAGGTAGTCACTTGGGTACCGCACCCGTGTTCTCTCTCTTAACAGGGTTTATGGTCGTCGCAAAAGAATTTTTAGTCCTAGTCCTCTTGTTATCGTCCCTTCCATTTCTATCCTTGCTAGATTCTCCCCTATTTTCTCTCTTCTCAGGGTTCTTTTTGATTGACCCATTCCTAAGGGCTTCATCAGTCAGTGTGCCAGCAATCTGCGCAACCTTTTGAATGGTCTTTAGCTCTGTTGCCGCCACCATTCCTCAAATTTATTGAGCAAGGCCACAGATGTACCTTTCAATCCTTTTATTCTCAGGGGCAACTAAGTGAGAAACTAACCTAGCCAACTCATGGTATCTATTAGTATACACAGCATGGCCAGCCTCGACCATGGCATGATTCTACAACTCAGTTTCTAACTTTTGCATCTCGTTACTTGGGCAGAATTCCTCTCTAGTCAAAGTCTTAAAGTCTTCCCATGACATACCAATAGTGGCTTCTCAACTTCGTGTGTGGACCTGAGAGTTCCACCATGTAAGAGCCTTACCAACAAATGACCTAGCAGTATACTTCACTTTTTTGCTATCCTTACACCCACTCATATCCTCAACTGACTACATCTTCTTAATTCAACGGGTATAAACTATAGCACCTCTCTTACCATCATTCTCTTTTGGGTTACAAGCTAATAACTCCTTATAAGTACAACCCCTATGGTCATTGTTCTCAATGACATTCCTAGCATCACCCCAGATGTTGTCATTGGTGGCATCCCCGCTTATATTCCTACATTCCCTTGACTCTACCTGTCGCCCCTTAGGCTCAATAGTGTGAAGTAAATTATGGCAACTGCTGTGCAATGTTAGTGGAGAGTCAGGGACTCGTCAAATTACCATTCATCACCTCAATACCTTGACCACATACGTGGCCACCTGACCATCAATCTACATAACTGATCACCAGATCGACCTTCTAGTTCTACCACTTCCTTACCAGTGTCACCCATCTTCACCTCGTGGTGCGGCAGTTGCCGGCCAGCACTTCGTGTCGTCATCCTTGGCGGCATTATCTACACGAGGGAGGACATAGGTAACGTTAGGTAGGCGGGAAGGTCAATATGTATAGGATAACTTAATATACTATATTACGCATAATACGGTCCTAAGGTATCAACATCCATTTGTGTGAACGATATTACTAAGTATACGTGAGTCGTGATATGTTTATAAACTATGTGGGCCACCGTAATTATGCTCGCATCCTTTCCAGTTGTACTCAGTAATTTGGCTCACATATTTCATTGATTGACTACCCCCTATCTACTACAATAGTACTATAGTGATTCGTATGCTCATAGGCAATACTGGCCACATAGATCTTATTGCAACTATTGAAGGTCCTAGGTTATAGTCTAGGCTAAACCACCTAGTTCTCTATAACCTGGCTCTGATACCAATCTGTTACACCCTAACATAGGCAGAAACACGAGAATGCAATGAAGAATGATCAATCACAACACAAAATACATAATAGAGAAAACTAAAATGCATTAATGAAAGGTGTCATGATGATCATCCATCTCAAATATAGATTTGAGTGAAGTCCCAACAAGAACACAACACTTAGTCGCAATATACAATCATAAGCCCACGCTGGGTCCATACTAGTCTTAAACCAAAACCTCAAAGTACTAAGCCAAACAAACCCAAAATGCCAAGACTCTCAATGGCTGATCCATATTGGATACTCTTAAGTCTGCTAGCTTGCATCACAACCTTACTGATCATTAACTTCACCTGAAAATGATACTCGAAAAGGTCAACAATAATGTTGGTGAGCTCGTAGGTTTGAAGAAAACCTAGTCGTTGTGCCAATATTTCAAACAGTTGGACAATTATGCATTATGACAGTTAATATATTCAAAAACACTCAAAACCTATGACTTAGCATCCTTGCTAATCATGTATCATGACCTAGCATCCCCGCTAGTCATCAAACCAACATATACGAATGCTCTTGGGGTCGCAACCCCGAGGTCATACACACCTAAAGGCATACTAGCTAGAGCATTTACTTAGGGCAGACCCTTCACAAACATAGCAAATCCATGCTAATCACAACCTTGCCATGCACCTCGATGCATGCAAGAACAATCATACCATATAATATTCACATAGCAATCATAAGCACATAAATTGTCCCAAAAATAAAACCACATTTCGCACAGTTAAAAAAACAGTTCAAAACACAATTAAGTATCATTTTCCCCCAACAGAAGAATTTTAGTTCAAGTTTATACTTTGGTTTTCTAAAATGAAATTTTTCTATTTGCAAAAATAATGTGTTGAATTAATCTTTTATTCAAAAAAAATGATGAAAAAGAAAAAAATGTAGTTGGTAAAAAGGATGCAAGTTATAAATCCTTAGTATTAATAATATACAAACTCCATCGCAATAAAGTAAATGGACATTTCAACCTATATGCTCCAACCATAATCCACATTATGCCTTTTTGCTTCGACAAAAGGGGGAGAAGGGAGTGTAAACGAGTAACTTTTAAACTTTACTATGTGCTATAGTTTACATATTTTGTCATCATCAAAAAAGGGGAGATTGTTAGTGCAAATATTACGATATTTAATCTATACGATCTCTTTATGTTTTGATGATGACAAACATGTAACTTGTAATACGTAACGTAAAGTGCGCAAGTTACTCGTAATCACAAATCATCAATGCATACACGTATCAACATCTCTCGACGTCTCAAGTATGCATCAAGACGGACATTGGTTTACACCCGACGTAAATCACATAAGGTATGTACAAACAATATTAAACTTGTAGGATGATCAAAGAAATAAGTTTTTGTCTTAAACTTTATATTTTTATAAATACAACAAAACTATTTCTCAAAAATTATTTAGACAAATTATTTTTGAATTATAAAGAAATGTTTTATTTGGTAATTATTTTGAATTTCAAAATCTGGTCATTTCCCCCCTAAAATAAGTGTCACTTTCACCAGACAAGTTTGTCACCACAAAAAGACAAAAACAGGAGCGTCTGTCGGGGCGGTCCCTTAATTCGGTCGGCGGCCCCCTTAATTATTTGGCGGCCCCCTTATATATCTGGGACCGCCGTTTCCTGACAGGCTGTTTTTCAGCTCCTATAAATAGTGGGTCACCTCCAACTATTTTCACAACCCTTTTGCACGAATTTCTCTCAGTTCTTTCTCTCTCTAGATCTCACTAAATCTCTCTAAATCTTTGATCATTTAACTTGTTTAATCTTGTTTAAATGTGATCCAATCTTCTACTCTTTCCTTCTTCCCTCAAGTGCAAGAGAAGAACTTCGGTCATCTTCAAGATCCGAAGTTATGTAGTCTAGTTAGTCCATTTGTAACATTTGTTACATATAGATCGAGTCCATGTCTTCCAATCTTTAGTAGTGTGTAGATCCAAATGATGTATATATTTGGATGGGTTTATTGTGGGTTGGTTAGTATTTTAGGCCTTAAAATACATTGGTGAAGTGGTAGATTGGTTCTAGCTAAGATTAGGACTCGACATTTAGCTTAGTGTCGGAAAATAATGTAAGCGACGCGGTTTATGTGTTTAGGCCATAAAACACAAGGTTTGTTATGTTGGGCCATAAAACATAACGGGTTTGGTTGTACCCGAAGAAGAACTCGACATCTAGCTTAGTGTCGGAAAATAATGTAAGCTTTGGTATAAGGTTTTCTCCGCCGAAAGGGAGCTTGTTGATTAGTGAAGTAACTCTCGAGTTGGATACTCGAGGAGTGGAGTAGGGCGAAGAGGAGCTTCGTGACCGAACCACTATAAATCATCGTGTCGGTTTGCATTTTCTTTTACCCTTCGCTTTACTTATTTATTTACATTTATCGCTTTACTTTTATACTTGCATTGTACTCATGATTGTGTGAATGGTTGTGTATATCCTGTTAGTTAAAGTTGTGTAGCTCTTTGTGCTAAATATTGTGAGTGTGGTTATATTGTTAGAATATGCTTTAGCTATTGTAAACCTATGATCGACATTTCTCATATTGCGTCAAACTTGATTGGTGATTTGATACAAAAGATCTAGTCCAAAAACCTATTCTGGAGGTGGTCCCATAAATCAGGTGGCCCCCTGATATACTTGGCGGGCCCCATATATATATCGGACCGCCGGTAGAAGAGTGATGTAATTCTTGATCTTAAAGTTTTTAATAGAAACGTATTCACCCCCCCTTCTACGATTTCCACATGTTCTCTGCCGATTTTTGATATGATCTATTATTAGTTCTTTATTGATTTTAAATCATGGGCCATATAACTAGTGGTCTTATTTGGGCAATGATAGAGTTTCTATACATATAATGATATCTGCCCTAACTCGCTAATTCTGTTGTTGATTACGAGGACAAGAGTGGCAACATGAGAAATTCATATCAGTATCTATTCTATTTGATTAACCCAAACTTCATATAAAGACTTGGCCTGTAACATGCTATGAAATAAACACTATACAAAGTTGAACGCGGTTTTACCTTCACGAAGCAGGGGATATAAATACCAAAACTTTCTAGGTTATTTTTATCAAGATTTTTTACATGTTCCAACCCAAATGAAAGTTTAAATGAATCTGTGATACATTGATATACACACTTGCGTTTTCGAATCCATTGTCATCTATGTATAGATTTAAGGTCAACATTGGTTAATATGTTGATGATATATGTTTGCAAAGTGGATCCCTTTGCAAAGTATATTATCATTCTATGACATTTGCGTATCTGTTATCATATAAACTTTTAGGTAATTTACATTATGAATGACACCTTTTGTTTCTTCTAATAATTTGCTATTGCAATTTAAATGATCTTTTGTTTTAGGTACATAAGGATACCCGAGTTTTCACCGAAACGAGTGTTGGATTTTGGGGTTGCACCTGGTGAAATTTTGCTACACCGATCTCATTGTTTTAATTTTTGAGATAAATTAGGTTTAGTATATTATTCTGTCAAATTTGATAATTTTTTATTTTGTCCAAAGAAAGTAAGTTAAGAAGAGCAAGTTTTTTAATAGAACATCTTTACAATTTTTTTCTCAAGCAGAGATGTGGTAATTGGTAATGTTACTAATATAGCGGAGGAAAAATTTTTCCATGTCCCTAGAATGAATATATTATGCCATGGTGTACGGTGTAGCTAATAAGATTTAATTAAAGGACACAACTAATGGTGAGATGAGAAATGACTATAGATAGGTTTCATAATATCGGGGCCTATGGTGTATGTGTATACATCCAAATTGAATGATCGTAGAATTAGACAAAAAGTTATATAAGCAAGCTGAATTTGAGAAAAAATGTGAGTTTTAATGAGAATTGTGAGCATGCAAATTCGTAAGGACGATTTGACCATATAAGAACGTTTGGATCAAGAACATGACATCCAAAATGATTAAGGGATGATGTTACTGATTCTTATTATAAAGTCTAGCATGCCATCTTTTTTTGGAAACAAGAAGTTTATTAACATATATATACTAAAAGCCAACCTACAGTAGCTACAGTGCTCGGTTAGTTTTTGTTGTTGGGATTATTAAGGCCCAGTGGTGTGGCCTTTTATTATCCATCTGGCCCTTTTTCTACACATATATCCCGAATCATAGTCACCGCTTCTCACTCTCCAGAATATTCAGGCATCCCTGTCACCATTCCAGAGCATTCAGGCATCGGGGCAAGAGAAGATGAAAGCTATGTGGTTTAATTATGTGTTTGATGTTGGAATCTGATTGATTTTTAGGTTTTTGTATGTTGTGGTTGCTACAATGGAATCATTGTGGTTGTTATCATCATTTTCAGGTTCGCTTTTCGTGTTTTTTGGTGCCGTAAGATTACCGAAATCATCAAACTGGATCTATACTAGAGCTTTGTTACCATGGGCTTAAAATATTAGGTATGTGATTTTAGTTTCTGGGTTTATCACCGCCTTAAAATATTATTTATGTAATTCTAGAGTTTAATTTTGGTTTTTGATTTTTGGGATTTCTAATAATGAATATTATAATTTGGTTTCAATATTACATAATTTATGTGGGTAACTAGGGGTCCTTGATTTGATTGTTATTGGTATTGATCAAAATTCTAAAAAATGAGTGGTATGTAGTATTCATAAATCTGAGACTCATTTATATACCCTCCTTTTGTAGTAATGTCGCCCAAGAGAATGCCTTGAATTGCTATATGTGTTGTTGAGCTTGATTCTCTTCCTTTTGGTTTGTCTCATAAACCTACTGTTCTTAAAGTAAGTATGTCACTTTTTTCATGATTTTGGATTAGTTTTTGTGATGTGGGTTTGTTTTTTCTTTCTAAAAATGGGAATTTTTATATGTTTAAGGAAAAATGAGCAACACACCCTGTGCAAACAATACATATAAAACCCGATTAAGAACTCAGTATCCGTCCCCGAAGGTTCTATAAGTGTTTCCAACAAGCAAAGGCATTTATTGACCAAATGTGCGTTACAATATGAACTCTATGTATGTAAATTATTGTTACATCGTTACCGTATCAGGTACATTTTGTTGCTGCGAATGCAGTTTATGTTGTGTCACAATAGCTTCTTCAGCTAAACGATTAGATACCGGTGGGGATTTACGAGGGAATATTATTGATACACGCCATCTTATGCAAGGTATAACCAAATAGTATCATTCTATCCTGTTATAGTATCTTACAATTGTGTATTTACCGTTTTAACCAATTATGCAAACACACCGCTAGCCTATTTATCGATGTTGTTTTTACCTTTGTTCGAACAGCTGTTAATAAAAGTCAGCAACCTGGTGCAAGCAGTTCTGTGCAAAGAATGCGCACGAACTGTTGATTAAGGACTGAATACCCGTTGTCAAAGATTCTACACCTATTTATAACAGGCGGAAGCGTACATTGACTCAAGGTGCGTTAGAATATGTACTTATATACATGCCTATTCATATGTACGTAAAAAAAATTGCGTTGTTATCGTATTAGATGCGTTGTCCTGCTGCTAATGCAGTTTATACTTACATACATGCCTATTCATATATAGGTAAATTCTTTCTACGGTGTTACCATACTAGGTGCATTGTGCTGCTGCTAATGCAGATTAGTTGTGTCGCAATAGGTTCTTAGAGTGTGCAACTCACATATTTTTTACTCAAAATTGTTTTTTTTGGGAACAAAACTTAACAAACGGAATTCATAAGCATTTTAATGGAAGCCGGATTTCATCTCTGGATGTTTTCTTCATTCACTATGTGTAATTTGTTTTTGCCTTATGTTAAAAAAACTTCCATTTGATATATAATAAATTGTCGAGTATGAATACGGATAGTTCTAATATACGTTACAAAATAGTGAGCATTTGATTATTGGTCCAAATGGTCTTTTGCCTTACTCCATCATTATTGAGAAAGCGGTAGTGTTTGGACGTGCCTTTCCTATTTGAAGTAGTGATGTGCACATCAACTTTTGTTTGTGTGTTTCGCCAATTCTGGCTTTTAAGAATTTATTTGTACTATGCTATTAAATAAATAGATTATGAGTATCATTTGTTGCAACAGCTAATCTTAATCTGATTACTAAAAAATTAATGTAACATTTAGACGTAAAAAGAATGATTAAGTGCAGGGCATATGGTGATATATGTAGTCGTTGATTGATGGAAGAACCAACCAAAGAGTGGATAACTTACTGATTTCCGATAGATAAAGAAACAGAGGATATATGAACTCAATCAATAATGGAAATGGGTTGACCTTAATTCAGCTTTATATACACCAGTTACACTTTCAATCCTCAAGGTATTAATACATGAAAGTTCACCTTTTAAATGTTTTTTATGACCAAAAATAAGCATGACTTCAACTCTTAAATGTTCATTTAACTTTTATTAGGTATTAATTAATAAATGTAAGTGAATTACATCGTTATGTTACAATTTATAGAAATGAACAAATTTAACAGCTTTAATTAACTTTAATGTTGCAATGGGCTACTAAGAAGGACGTGTAAAATTTTGAATCAATTTTCTAAAATTGAACACTAGGAAATGTTTATGTGGGACTAAAAAATTAGATCTATCAAAACATGACAGAATTAAACACCACTCAAGTATTTGATGTTAACCATTTATGTATTATAAAATATGGAATGATAATTAAATATTAACCTGTTACTGAAATATATGTTTTTGCAGAGAAAAGTAAGCTAGCCGATCCATTCTATCGCCTTCGTGCGCTTTCACTTGATTGAACACATGGAGCCTTCCCCTGCAAGTACAGACCTAGCCTCCTGTCCAACCTGTCTCGGTAATTTCTAACTTTTGATTCTATCCATGTAGGTGTTATTTTACAAAAAAGAAACATGTTAGATAATTGCGTTATGTGTGGATAGTTGGAGTGAAGCATGGGCATATGAATTTAGAATCGCGTTGGCGATAGTAGATTCCACTTTTATACCTCTTTTACTACCTTTTCTTTTGTCTTCGTTCAGACATTATGGATCTTGGAACAACTTGCGGCCCAAGAATGTGTCTTTCATCTACACAAGTGATTAAATATATTTAAAGCTAAATTTTGAACTTAAAATGTACCTAGGTATTTAGGATTTGCTTATTTCTAATGTTCATGCATATAAGCAGAAGCAATGTAGTAACACAGAAAATTTATGTTTGAAATTTTCATTATTTTCAGGTCACAATGGGTTTTATGTTATCTAATGATGGTGCCCTCCCAACATTCCATAGACCTTGCGGCCATTGGAGTTGATTTAACACATGTACAAGCTGCTCAACCAACCAATTCAGTCTCACTAGCTACTGCAAGCAATAAATATGAAAATGTTGAAGCCAACATAGAAGAACCACCAAAAGAGCTATCGATACCGCCAAATGAGCGGCAAATAACCTCTATGCAAAACGAAGATGTGCAAAGCAAGTTGCCAAAGACATACGCGAAAGGAACTATTTGAAAGTGATCGCAAGACCGACACGACTGAAGTTATAAAAAAACTGAAACGCGTTGTATCCGCACCCTATTTGTGTAAACTGTAATTGCATATGCACATTCCATCTTTTGTAGAACTGCTATTAGGAATATAAAAAAACCCAGCATTTACCTATTGTAATAACTATCGCTCCCGCTGCAACGCGGGTCACTCTCCAACTCGTTTCAACCTATTTTTAAAGCTACAGTGTTAGTTTTTATTCTCATACTGATTTCATTAATTTATCACTTCTTTTAAACCGATCAATGCATTTATTGTGATATGTAACCATAAATGTAAGCATCATTCTACTGACAGGTTTTTATCATTGATACTATTTAATGTGTTGTTTAGCATATCACAAATGCTTTTTTTTCTTTTTGCAGTTACATGTTTTTCATTAATATTAGTACAAATATACAAATATTTGACGAATTAAATTTTGTCAATTTACAAAAACACACAACATTTCATACACTATTTAATTGCTATCATAATGACATGGAATGGTTTTCTTCTTATCAAGAAAACTCATTAAGCTAACCCGCTCAGTGGGCAAGCCTTGAAGCTAAAAACCTGAATCACATGAGGGTAGATTTATCACATCATCAATGATGACTAAAGTTTTCAAATCTAATGCTCCTGACTATGATTAATTTTATCACACGGTCAACTATATGCAGCCATTTCAAGAGTGAAAATTAAGAAAGGATTGAAGGTTCTATGTTGTAACACGGATGAAAACTACACAAAATGCATTGCTAATGGGTTTTAAAATTTTTATAGATTTGAATGAGCACACTTTATTTTATTCTTTTGACATCTTATTCACTCTTTACATGTATCACATGTATGACAATCCCATTATGTGGAGTCTCTGAAAGTGAATTGAGGTAACTGTCTCTTTTAAGTTTAAGATTGTATGTGTAGAGAAAATTGTCATAGTAAAAACCTGAATCGCATGAGGGTAAATTTGTCACATAATCAGTGATGACTAAAGTTTTCAATTCAAATGCTCCTAACTACGACCAATTTTGTCACACAGAAACTATATGTAGTCATTTCAAGAGGGAAAATAAAGAAAGGATTGAAGGTTCTATGTTGCAATACAGACGAAAACTACATAAAATGCACTGCCAACGGGTTTATAAAGAAATTTTGTATTTGAACAAGCACTGTATTTTTTTGACATCTTATTCACCCTTTACATGTATCACATGAATATTTATGTTTCTTTCATTCAGTAATAATATGTTGGTATTCTTTAATGTTTTTGACATAATTATTGTTTATCAAGTATAATCATGAAGCTAGCCCGCCCATCGGTCATAGTAATTCAAGATAAGATCATATCTGGTGGCAACGTTCGTAGGATTTGCGTTATTCAGCGTATGGTTATTACCCCTTCAAACACAAAGATGCCATTCAAATTGAACCAAAG
>BQNB010060929.1:0-36716 GCA_026074375.1 Tanacetum coccineum
TATATATATATATATATATATATACACATACATATATACATACATATATATATAGTAAGGAATTTTCAAGAATCAGGTTTTTAGATCGAAAACCCTAAAAATCAAATTTGGGTTCTTCAAAATTAAAACTGAATAAAAACGTAAATTGATTGAGGGGTTTTGTTCATTTTTTGGTGGTAATGACACGTTCATAACAGTTCTTGATAACAATAACATATGAATTGGATTTGATTGATTTTATGTGTCGTCATATGCGTTTTTTTGTGTTTTAATAGAAAAAGTTTGTGGGTTTTGTGTGAAACATGTATTATATACATCCTTGATCTAAAATGAGCCTTAAGATTCATATATGATATGTGTGTTTTTGGTAAGAATGTTTTCCTTGAAATGGCTTGCTCGTGTGAATAATTGTCCCTGAATCTGTGTTTCTAAGCTGTCATAAATAATCTTGTGAATGCTATGAGGCTAAAAGTGAATGTTAAAGGGAAAAACACACATGAACTACTCGAATTTGTTAAACAAATCCAAATTCGTAGACCCAGTTGAATACGAATTTGCAAGTCCACGTTGTCCACGAATTCACAGGCGATAGTGTTATACGAATTAGCAGAAATAGTTGTATACGAATTTGCAGGTGATATTTATAGACGAATTAGCAGGTGTTAGTTAAATACGAATTCGTAGTATGCCTTAGGCGTCTGAATTTACAGGTGGTAATTGTATACGAATTCGTAGGTATCCTTAGTATACGAATTTGCAACAACCTTTATGACCCGAATTCGCATATCTCCTTTTGACCACGAATTTGCAATACCATATAGAGTCTGAATTAGCAATTTGCACTTAAAAACAGATTCAATCATACTTAAAGGGTTCAAAAGGCTAATTATCATAAACACGTAGATTCTAACCAAAAGGTGACTTAAAACTTGTGTTAGGAAACAAATTTAAAATTGATTATCTTTGAAATCTAATCAAGTTAAAATTGGATTAATTCAACTAAGCCAATTTAAGTTCACTTTCAATGGTTATCTTTCTAAAGCGTGTTACAAGCATTAAGTACCAATTCAGAGTCTTTAGATATAGTGTATGTATAAACTTGTTTATATATAAACTGTGTCGACTCTTTCTTAGCAGAATCATGAGTATCACTAAAGAACAACAACAAGCTTTGGACGATGCTCTTGTTCCAAGAGAACAACGTCTCACGATTGACAGTTGCAACTACAGATTGAGCACCACATTCAAGCCCAAGGAACCCACATTTCAAGTCGCTCTAGATGTTCTCTCTCTCACTCCTTTTTATCCATCATTCTTGACTACTGAGAGTGTACCTGCCATCTACATGCAGGAATTATGGGCTACAGTTTTCTATCACAAGCATCACATAAGATTCAAGATGAACAAGAAGAGCTATTCCTTTGATATGGAATCTTTCTGAAGCATGCTTTAGATATGTCCAAAACTTCCTAGACAGCAGTTTGTAGATCCTCCATTTGAAGAGGATATACTTACTTTCATGAGATGTTAGGATTATGAAAATTCATGTAAAAGACTCGGTCACCCCGTGTTATATCTAGCATAGGTTAGCTCGTAGTCTTAGTATTAATCGTTTAGTTACCGTACGACTTATGATGTTGGGCAGGGTCTTTTACCCACTTGTAAGCCCATACCATAGCCCATTAGGGCATCCAAACACATGTATTTATACCTCTTTCTAGCCATGGGAAGGGGTTGGTTGTTCATTTTATCACAAACATACACTAGGTGTTTCTCACACTAGAAACTCTCCATTTTCTCTCTCTAGATAATTGGCCAACCCAATCATCTTTACTTGTGTTATGATATCCAATATACTACAATTGGTATCAGAGCCCATGGGATGATATAACTAGATTGTGTGTGCGTTTTCTTGGTTAGTTTAGATCAAAAGTTTAGTTTTTGAAGGTTTATGGTCTTATTCTTGACACTCTTTGATTCTCACGTTTGTGATGTTAAAAAAGTTTGTATTTTTCTTGACTGCGTTTTGTCTCACTAGGACATTCTTGGTTGCGTTTTGTCAGAAAAAGTACATTGCGTTTTGTCGTTTTGGTAAAGGACAACTGTACTGCATTTTGTCTTATTATAGGCTGCGTTTTGCTCTTGCGTTTTGGTTATTGAAGACTGCATTTTGGTTAATGCGTTTTGCTTCAAGATTTGGTTGCGTTTTGCCTCAAGACCACTGCGTTTTGCCTCAAGACCACTGCGTTTTGCCTCAAGACCACTGCGTTTTGCTTCAAGACCATCACTGCATTTTGCTTCAACATTTGGTTGCGTTTTGCTTCAAGTTATCACTGCGTTTTGCTTAAATATCACTGTTTTTTGCTCAAGACCTCCATTGCGTTTTGCTTAAAGACTATATTGCGTTTTGATAAAACGTTTAGCTTCAAGACATCACTGAGTTTTGCTTCAAATTTGTTGCGTTTTGCTTGAAGACAAATTGCGTTTTGATAAGGGAAAAAAAAAAAAAAAAAAAAAAAAAAAAAAAAAGTTACTCTGGCAAAAATTTTCATTCTTCTACTGGTTTTGTCTTAGGCTTTCTTCATGAGTCTTTGCCCTAAGTTTCATTAAACTTCATTACGTTAATTTTTTTCAACCAACCAAATCATATCATACAACATATCTCCTAATCAAAAAACAATAATCACTTTTAACATACAATCACTAATCCATTTGTATCGATCCGAAGGTTTATCATAATACAAAGTAATCAACCATGTCAGTAATTCAGATGATATTCAAGCAAGCCGGTTCCGATACCCGCCCTCCTATGCTCGATAGGACTGATTACGAATCATGGTCACAATGAATCCGATTATACTGTAGGGGAAAGGAAAATGGATTGCAAATTCTTCAGTTGATTGATCAAGGACCATTCGAGCTTGGAACCACAAGGGATTCCCTTGGAACTACCCCTAAGGGAGGTGTCCTTCTTGGACCAGAAAGGCCTCATACATATGAGGACCTCAGTGACACGGAGAAGAAACAATACGATGCAGATGTTCGTGCCACCAATATTGTGCTTCAAGGACTTCCCAAAGATATCTACAAGCTCATCAATCACAACATTGAAGCAAAAGCAATTTGGGACAACGTCAAAATGCTTCTGGCTGGTTCTGAACTCACAAAAGAAGATAGAGAATCTCAGTTGTACGATGATTTTGAGCGATTCAAGATGCTTCCAGGTGAAAATATCAATGAGTACTATGTTCGCTTTCACAAGCTGGTCAATGACATGAGGAATATCAGAATGACAATGCCTAACATTCAACTGAACTCCAAGTTCGTAAACAATATGCCACCTGAATGGGACAGGTTCGTAACAGCCGTTAAACTCAACAAAGGTCTAAAAGAGACAAATCACGAACAATGTATGCATACTTAAAACAACATGAGAAGCATGCTGCACAAGATCGACTGATTATTAAGAGAATCATCTGCTATAATGTTCATCTTGGCATTTGTTGTCAACGGCCTCAACTCATGCCCAATCATCACAATGTTCAGTCTTATTAATATCCCTCTTCATCAACAAACCCTTAATCACCACAATATCCACAATTCCCCCATGAAAACATCACAAATTGACTCCGGATACACCAAAATGATGGAAACTAACTTGAATCTCAACCAAACAAATGGCGCTCCTTGCCCAATCCTTCAGAGCAACGCTTCCTCAGACCAACAATCAACTTCGAACCTCATCTAACACCCGGAATCAAGCAACTATTCAAGATGGTCGGGTTGTAGTTCAGAATGTTCAAGGGCGACAGAATCAGAATCAGAGGTATTTGGCTCAGGGAAATGGTACAACAGGGGATGGGGTGCTCAGAATGAGTTGGGGATGCCAATGCAGGTCAAGGGAAAAGAACAAGTGTTTTATTATAATGATTGGAATATTGCAAGAAACTGTACTAGCCATAAGCATCCACAGAATTCTGATTATTTCATGGACAGGTGCTGTGATGCAAGACAATGAGAATGGTTTTGCAGTTTTAGATGAAGAGGAACTACTCTTTCTGGCTGGTGAACAGGGCAACACCTTTGATGCAGATGTGGATAATCAACCGGTCCAAGACTTAGCTCTGAATGGGGACAACATCTTCCAGGCAGATGAATGTGACGCTTTTGATTCAGATGTTGATGATGAACCGACTGCTCAGTCAATATTCATGGCTAATTTATGTCCGCATGGGGTCTGGCAAATCCACAAGTTGATTTTTTTCCAAATCTAATGATAATCTTATTGAGTTACATATTCTAGAAATATGCTTATTGATTATAGTATCTAATAATAGGATGAACATGAGGTTCATAATAAAGTACAACCGTCAGATGTTATTGACCCAACTAGTGTCCATATGGGTAACAATAATGTTACTCCATATGAACAATATTTGTCGGACAATGACATTTCTGGTGTACCAAATTGTGCATCTTCCCGCATAAAAAAGTGTATGTGTATCGCCTGTTAATGATGCGTTCGTTCTTCATGACCCAATAGTAACTGAACTTAAGATCTACATGGAACATGTTGCATTCTGATATTGAGCAACGTGCTAGTTTGAACTGAACTGAACGTGATCATTGAATGGTATGATCAAATGCGTATGCTAATTCAAATATCGTAAATATAACATAACTGGAAGAAAAGAAAATTATTTAAAAAGGGAACTTCATTCTTTCACGTTACAACTTACGTCAAACTATGGATAACAATAAGATAAATGAAGGAAACCTTGTAACGACTTTGAAACAAGAGTTTAAACAAAAAGAGTCAAATTAATGACCTGATTTTTCCATAATTTGAAACAAATTAACGTTAAACTTGATGAATATGCTTCACTCACAAGATCAATCATTTCAAACTGTATATGATGTTAAATTCCTACTCAGGGTGTATTTGCTCAAAAAGACTAAAACATAACACTAGGTGCCCAGAACCCTTGTTACCTCAGACAGGCCAAAAAAGGCCCAACGGCATTATATGATGGTGATGACTTCTTAAGCTATCATGTGCCCAGTAGTAATTGACACACCCCCACCTTATCAACGTTTTGAGAAAGATTAGAGTAAGCTGAAGCTTCTAGGAAATAAACTACAATGCTGATAAATGAATGACTCTGTCTGTGTGGAAATGAAAAAAGAGGGTTAAACATTACGCCCCCAAAATACTCAAAAGGAAAATTTTCATGGCAACATTCACACCTCAGACTCAACTGACACACTAAGCAAGTAATTTTGGTCCTTAGATCTAGCAAAAAGAAAGGACGAAGAGCTAAAGCCATTGCAACACCCTATCCTGTTACCCTACACCTGCGACTGTGTATCATCCAATACACTAGCAATCTGGTCCTTGTGAACGCTTCCAACTACCAAGTCAAGTTAATCATTTGGTCTGTATGTAATTATCAAAACTATTTTAGATTTTAAGAAAACTTGTACAAAAACGTATCTCACCCAACCGGCATATATGAAGGGAAAGGGGTTTTGAACAAAACACACGGTGTTTACTTAACCGAAGTAATTCCATTTTTCACTCTTCTCTAAGAACATTTTGAAGGAATTCAAAAAATCTTAGTCACGAAGTTCAGGGCAATGAAAGCCGTTTTTGAAAATTTTGGAAAGCCGAAGTCGACCAGATGAGACAGACTTACGGAGTGGTGGATCTTGACGGAAAAAAAAAACCTTCTCTTCACCTAATTGAGAACATAGTTGCTGGAATGTTTTTCCAAAGATGTGTTTTATACTATAACAGATTATGTACTAAACGTGTCTAGATTTTCTGACATGCATGATGCGTTCACTAGTGCTCAGAAACGTAATTGTCGATCTTGATCTAAAATTTTAATCTGTGAAAACAAGATTCAAATGCATGATCACGATTCAATGATAAAACCTTTTCTCCAACTTGAAGTTGAACACTTTAAATTACAATTAAAGTATAAAATTCTCAAAGAACGTTTTCGGAAACAATAAACAGTGACATATTCGGACGCTCCTTCATTTGATTCACTGTTGGAATTGGGAAACTAAAATGAACAGATTTCAAGTCAGAGGCAATACGATTCGTGAGTAAAGGAGAAAATCTCCGCTTAACAAAGAAGAATAGTGATTGCAGATCCCATCTTGACTTATGGCTTTAGTTTCTCGATCAAGGATTTAACTGCAAAGACTTAATTGCACTTTCACGATCTCAATGAATGCTTTAGGCTAGAAAATGCAAAAGTTATAACAACATTATAAGAGTTGTATGATATCAATTAAAATCAAGCAGTGCCAAAAAACCACTGACAAGAACAACTCTTTGTTATCTGAAATTGAACACCTTAAGGATCAACTTAAAGAGAATTCCAAGTGTGTCACTATACCTGATTATGAACCTAAGGTGTTGACTCTGAGTAGATATCCTATAGATGTTGAACCAATTCCCCACTAGACTCAAGAGAAATCGGGAAGTGCATCTACAATTTATCGAACTACCTTAAGGGAAAATGTAGAAGAAACCCTTCGTGAAATTGTTAGAGGATGCTAAGGTAGAAAGACCATTTGATACCTCTCTTTCATATGCTTTTTGCCGTATACACTCAAAACTCTCAGGAGCTGTTAGAATATGTTAATAGGACGTGTTCTAAAGACTTTGGGCCCTACAATAAAACAAATGCCTCTACCATTTCACTTTAGAAAAATGGGAGTTTAGTTACTTTTGTTGAACACCATGAAACCTTGACTCAAACACACCACCACAAGTTAGCACCAAAAGCGAAATAAAATTCGACTAATGTTTCCTGGAATTCCCTCTACTTGGAGTAAAAGGTGCCTCAGAGCTAGCAGGTCCAAAGCCTAGGGAGCAATACAAAGAAAGATAGGACACTGTTAGCCAAAAGTACCTTGGAAACAAGTAGAGCCCATTCTAGGAATGACTAAGTCGATATGGAACAGAAGAATCGTGTTGGTATTCTTCTTATTAGCTATAAGCGTACGGTAATTAATTTCGAATTCTTATACTTCTTGCAAAACTGTAACAACTGCTTAATTTCTATTAATTGTGACTCAATGTGTGTGTGCGTTCTGAACTGTGTGTGAAACAATCTCTCCTGCCCTAATTGTGGGGTTTAAGCTAGTTAAGCAAGTTTGGAACGCCACAGGCAAATTGTTTACCACCCATCGGCCATCGTGGCGGACCCTACTGGCAGAATATTACTTTAGGAGATCAGGGGCCTTTATATAGGAATACTCCACCTTATGGTCTTTGCCTACAAAAACAATGGAAGCCCATGGCGACTTCTCCGCGTTAGGAAGACAGTGCCCTTAGGTTAGGTCTACTGCTATAAGAGCGATCTGTTTGCCAGATGTTCCATAAGATAATGTGAACTCCATGTTGCGTATAATCTTGCGTTTCACTACACGGACCCCATTTGCTGATTGGGGATCCAATGTATCCAAATCTCCATTTTTGCCTTTGTTCAAATGCAGGTCGTACAGATCGTTCTCTGGTATTTGGGACTCAGGCTGCTAAAAACATATGACTGGAGATCGCTCACGGCTCAGGAATTTCGTAAAAAAGTTTATTGGGACTGTTCGATTCGGAAATTAGGAATGACCATTTTGGTGCAATTATGGGATATGGGGATTATGTCATTGGTGATAGTGTAATTTCCAGGGTATACTATGTAGAAGGGCTTAGACACAACCTTTTCTCTGTCAGTCAATTTTGTGATTCAGATCTTGAAGTTGCCTTCAGAAAGCACACATGCTTCGTCCTAGAAACTTAGATGGTGTGACTTATCAAAGGATAGTCGTGTTAAAGAACTTTACCACCATTTCTGTTGAAGATATGATGAGGTCCTCTCCTATTTTCTTACTGTCTAAAGCCTCTAAGAACAAATCCTGGTTATGGCATCGTCACCTGAATCACTTAAACTTTGGCTCTCTCAATGATCTAGCTCCTAAAGATCTTTGTTAGAGGTTTACTCGATTGTAAGTTGAAAAGGATATCATTTGTGTTTCGGCATGTAAATTGGAAAGAGCAAGGAAAGCTACCCAAACCCTCAAGATGAATTAACACCATTACGGGAAAGTTTTAACACACCCTTCACATGGCAATTAGTACATGTAGACGCTAAGAGTGCAGGTATAAATGGGAAGGAAAATAACATTTTTGTAATAGTCGATGATCTACTCCAGGTTTACATAGGTGAAGTTTTTGAGATCAAAGGATGAGACTCCCCGCTTTTGTAAATCAATCAGGTTAAAAACAATTACAAGTCGGTCTCAAACAAAACTTCCAGGTTTGTGCCAGGTTACTATAATGGCACCGAATTCGTTAATAAAAGTTATTTGAAAGATTTCTTATGAAGTGTTGGGCTATTTACCTACGAGAAGACCGTTCTGATGAAATTACTCAGCAGATTGCCTGTTCGAATACGACGGAATCGTAACTCTTGTTAAGCTGCTCGGGGAACAATGTGATATTCTCCATGTGCTCCCTTTGTTGCTTTTTTTGGGCAGAACTATGGCTCACTGCCTGTTTACACCTCAAAACCCGTTACCTTATACATACCTCTTCACAACAAAACCCCATATGAATAGTGCATGACAAGAAGTAGATCTCTCTTTCCTTCGGCTATTTGGGGCTCTTGCATACCCAACAAACAAAGCGGAAGGATATTGGCAAATTAAATGCTAAGCAAACATTGGGTTCTTTGTTGGTTACGCACCCAATCAGAAGTGGTTACATAATCTTCATCAAAGGACACAGTCTTCAATATTATTACGATACGATTCACGTTACATTTACGATGAGCTGATTTACTGAGAAAACAGCTCCTGTTCACTCCAGTTCCGGACCGCAATCTAAAATCTTGCCACCTGGACCTATAAGTTCAAGGCTCGTACCTAATTCTGCTACTGCTATTCCGTATGTACCTCCCACCAATAAAGATTTGAAGCTGCTGTTTCAACCGATGTTTGATGAATATTTTGAGACTCTAACGGGTGATCATCAGAAGACTTCATTGTCCCCTGCAAGTTCCACCCCAGTCATTCCAAACCGGTTCCATCTGTATTCTATTTCCTTTGATCATTGACTGCCACCATCAAAGCCCCAGTCATTCAACCGTCATCTCGGCTCATCAATCATCTTCGGTACATTACGGTGTTGAAACTGAGCATTCTTTTGAAGTAAAATTCGTTGCTGCTGTATGCCAGTTGAGCACGAACCATTTGTTATGTTGTTCGCCCAGGACCCGAACTCTGAAGCAAACATTTTAGGACTTCACCATTGCTACACAACCAATCCACTAAACCTCATGAACATCTATGCAAATGGATCCGACTCTCATCCTTGGAAACATTATTTGGGACCCCTTCTTGACCACTATTCCACACGGAATAGCTTGCTACAGAATGCTCTGTGGTGCTTCTACAATTCAGTACTGTCCAAAGTCGAACCGAAAAACTTCAAATCTGCTGTTACTGAAGACTGCTGGTTTCAAGCCATGCAAGATGAAATCCATGAATTTGATCGACTGACGTATGGGAATTAGTGCCACCTCCAGATTGTGCAATGATTATTGCTCTCAAGTGGATTTATAAGGTGAAACTTGACGAGTATGGTGATGTGTTGAAAAACAAGGCACGTCTTGTAGCAAAAGGATATCGTTAAGAAGAAGGTCTTGATTTTGAAGAATCCTTCGCCCTTCCGGTCGCCAGATCTTGGAAGCTTATCAGATTATTTCTTGCCCAAATCTGCAGCAAAAAAACTAAAAGTTGTATCTATATGAACGTGGTAAAACGCATTTCTTAATGGCGAGCTTAAAGAAGAAGTATATGTGAGCCAACCAGAAGGCTTTGTTGACCCATATGTAGGATTGATATTCCTTTATGAAACACTGATATACTGTCAACTATGCGGAATCTAGTTGGCATAGAAGTTACTAAGAAGAATCAACACAATAGTTTTCTCAAACGATTTCTTTTATATAAACCTTTTGAATCTGCCTAAAATGCAGATCCTAATACAATATAATAATTCTTAACTCGATGTTTTTCTATCTCTTAATATCTTCTAGAGATCATTTTATAATCATTAAGGATAACCTCTAGTAGATTGTAACAGTCCTTGTATGACATAAAACACTAATTCAATACTTATCATGAAACTAATGTTACAAGTAAGTACTTATAACCATTTAAGTGATATCCTTTTAAGTTCCTTATCCAAGGGCAGTAGTTTGAGTTACTTCGCATATTTGATGGCGTGTACCTTGACTTTCTACTTAGCAGTACTTTGACCTTTTGCCTTAGCAGTTCTTTGCTTTTGCTTAGCAGTACGTTGAAACGATTAACTTGTTTTTTCCCAACAATCTCCTCTAACTTGAATTCTACGTGCTTGACTTCTTGTTTCTTGATAGGTTGGTCTTCTTTGTTCGCATCAGTCTGTCTTGTCATTTATGCTAGTACTTGCTTCATCTTTTAAGCTTCTATCTTTGGTAGTATCTTGTACACCAATCTGTTTGAGCTATCTTGAAATGTAACCACTTATCCTTAAACATAAACATTTTCTTCAAAAAATCTTTGGTCTTTGCATCAAAACAGATAGTCTTCTCAGAAAATGTCTTCGCAGCAACGCAAAATGGTTTTTATGAGCCTTTACCAAGTAGCCATTTATCTTGGGTTGTCAGTTCTTTGGTACCTAGAAAAAGGTAATTAATATTCCATGGTGACTAACAAACCCTTACACACTCAGAACATGAAATCAATATAGTTGTGTTGAATACTATATGACTTTTGGTTAAGTCATTTTTAACCATAAACGGATTTGATTAGTTCTTTACCGGTAGCCGTTTGATCAGGATAGCCAACTTCACGTAAAAAATATTTGGTGAGTTGTGGACCATATAGTTTTGAGAAAACTATTTTACAAGTATCACCGGATTGATTCTTTTTCCAAAAAGCCGTTTGCTTTGGAGTAGCCAATAATTCAGTGTAATACCATGGTGTATTGATCACCATACAATTTTTGGTAAATTGCCAACCATCAAACAGATTTGAGATGTCTTTACCAAAACTGTTTGATTTGGGACTTAGTCAAATTCTTATGTTTGTAAGACTTGGTTGAATTGTATTACCCATTTGCTGAATGTGTGGTGGTTAACAACACCAATCCTTAAAACAGGTTTGATGTTCAAATTATTTGTGCTTAAACATTTTTGCACACTCAAATCTTCACTATATTTCCAAATCAACTTTTTAACTAACTGTACTTTCAACAAAGGTATTGTTTTGTTTTTTTAAAATTAGAGTACTTTAAACAAAGTACTGCTTTTTGTTCACTGTAATTTAAAGTCTGTTTATACAAAGTAGGTTATATAGATAAAGAAAATTTGATAAATCATACCCAGTTGTTTAAGAATTGTCCCATCTTCAGTTGTCCACAAGATGGAACAGATTGTATCAAAGTAATGTTGTCTCTGTCTCATCTTCAACTTCCATCCATGATCTAGCACCTTATCATCAACTTCTTGGATAGAGGATATCTTCTTTCAGCCAGCATGTGAATCATGTAGTGCCATCTTCTATCTCTAGTGTATGCACTCCGCGAAGATCATGATGAACACCTCCATATTATGATTTCACATTCCTTCGTGATCCTTCCAGAAGTCTTCATCACGTGATTCCGTCGGTCTCCCAAATACATGGTTAGATCACCTCGAATGCATCAACCTATGCCTGGTTGGAGGAATGTGCTCATTATAGTTGTCAACAACTCGATATAGGTGATATAAAATACTGTCTATTTAGACATGCAGTATCTCCCCTTGAAGTTATCAAAAGCCCATGAAGTGATTTATTTGCTCTGTGAATGACGAGATACTCTCCTATTCAGGTGAATCAATAACTTGGAGCTCTGTAATCATGGAGATTCTTCTAATGACTCTCTTCTTGGTGCATTCTCTTTTCAAAGTCTACAACTCCTAATATTAGTTTCTAAGCGCATCAATTGTTTCTGTTTTCAACTTAGGCTTCTTTGATGGCTCTGTGTGTTCTTCAGCAATTTGTAGCATTCCTTTTGCCTTAAGAGTCTTTTGCTTCTCCATTCCTTCAACATCTCCCGTTCTTTCTCTGTATCAATTGGAATAAAGTCCTTTGTAAGATGAGTCTTTATAGTTGCTGTACTTTTCTTACAACTTCCGTCATCTGTGGATAATTTAGGCTTTTGAAATTCTTGGTTCCATTGTCCTTTTAAAAAAGTTCATCATTTGATTCCTTTCTTGAGACTTGAGAAGTAGGTTTCCTAAAAGTAGTCTTTGACTTTGCTTTCTTCAATTTCTTAAACTTTTTCTTCTTCTTCTGCAATCCCATTCAGCTTGTATTTTTCTGAAAAATCCTCATCATTTGTAGTTTTCCTAGGCCTCTGATTTGTTGAAGAGTTAATTTTTCTTTTAGGGGTTTCTTCAACAGTATCCCTTCTGCCATTTATCTTTAGGATCAGTACCTCTTGAGTTGGATGTTGAGTTGAGATTGAGATTGTATGGGACTCGGATTATGCTCACACCTTGGGTCTAGAGATAGCAACCAGAACTTCAGCAGCTTTAAGTTGTTCTTCAGATTTCCATAACTTGATTCTGACGGAGTGGGCTTGAAGGACCTGCCTTCATTTCAAAATTCTAGGGTCCTTGGAAGTAATAGTACCCTGCTAGCAGCTACTTTGAGTGTCTACAAATCCTGTTATTCTGTTTCTCCACTCTTTACATTAGAAGCTTATTTCTCCTCAATATTACTTATTCAAGTCTCATCACTTTTTCTTTCCAAATCAGGAGTAACGCAGCATCTTATCAACATTATCATTAAGAAGGTTGTGTCTGTATCTTCGTTCTTGAACATTGTGCTTCTTCAGAATAGTTTCCTTCATCCTTATTCCATCCCAATTTGACTGAAGACACTTTTTCGTATGCTTCTTTCTTGTTTCTCTTTTGCTTCTTAGGTTTTGATTCTTATACCAAAAAGCACTGCTTGCATTGACCACTGGTCTGGTGACGAATTTGGACAGTTTCTTGTGCTTGGCTTTGAGCTAGATTATTTGTTTAGCTTGAGAAAGGGTTTTCTGCCTCTTGAGTCTCTTTAATCTTCCTATTCAAAGATATATATCTAAAAGTCCTCATTCTCCCCATGCTTTGAGACGCATCTGTGGGAGTTAATCATTGGGAGATTTTAGGAATAGAAGCAGTAATCGTACTTGAAGGTACGAAGATCTACCTTGTAGGTACTCAGTACCTTGAATGCATCAGATTCATGGGTTCTGTTGCTAGCTCAGTTACCTGGAAGGAAAGCAAGTACCTTGTTACTGAAGCGTACGTTGAGATTGAGAGCACTTTGTGTTGGAGTGCCCTGGAGCATCCATTGCAGAACTTGCAGCCTAGTATTGAGGACTAGTACTCATTGTTCTTCCTCCGCTGCCAATGTGTTTCATACCTCTACATAGATGGAGTCAAAGGTTTAATCCTACACGATGAACCTTTAGGACTGTGCTTCTCATGAATGTAATATACCTTAGAAGGAAGTGAAACGGATGTTATAAAGTTCCTGAGGTCTGTCTACTCACTCTAACTGCTTGTTCAAAAAATATTGACATCGAACCCTTGGATAAATAAGGAAAGGTGTTACCATTTGATATATGTCCTAGCATCCCACGTTTAGAAGTAATATCAAGGAGAAATTTAATTTTGGTTTTGTGGCTAGACATAAGTTGGCAGTAGGCATAAATGATTGTCCCAAATGTTCACACATTAAGTGCTTCTTAGGACCTTAAACAGTGGAGGTAAGACATTGAACTAAATACTTCCATTGTGGGGCTAAAATAGAGGTTTTTAGAGAAAAATAGTGAGTTGTGCCTATAGTTTCCATCGTAAGCCAATATCTGCTGAGTCAATCCAAATAAATTGCTTAGGAAAGCAAGCAAACTCCATTTCCATATCAAAGAGTAGGTCAGCTCGTAATGGTTGCTTCAGATAATCAAAATTTATTGCCAGCTACCTTGGCGCGTATGTGATGGCTACGTCATTGATACTTTGAGAAGAAGCGGTTGTAGCCCAAAATTGTTGAAGCCTGGACAATAAGACCAGGATCAAAAACCAAACAAAGAGTAATTAATGGAGCAGCCAGTGAGGAAAGTCGATGATCTTGAAAACTCTAACGACCATATAAAATCAATTTTATTAAATAATTTTATAAATTTATTTTTTTTTATTTATTAATAATAAAAATATTATTAAAATAAATTTTACTAATAACTAATATTTATTAATTTATTTTTAATTTTAAAAATCAGCATTCTGTGCCGTCTTTTCCACACACGCAATCATGTTGTGCTTGTTACAAGTGCGAATATTTGCCATTTGAAGGGAAATTAATGTGCGTCGGAGGTTGTAATTTAAAAAGTTATGAAAGAAAAGAGATAAAGTGAGAGAAAAATGCATTTCAGTTGAAGATATTATAGTTGAGTTGGATAATTATGAAGCCAGTTACCGTTGTAAATTACGTTTTTAGCAATACTCTGCCAAAAAAAAAAAAACAACAACAACAAAAAACAAAAAAAAAAAAAAAAAACAAAAAACGTACGTTTGACCGTTGACCGAACGTTAGAAACAATACTTGTTGTCTAAGCAGTACTTTTGAAGACAAGCAGAGTAAGTAGTAGTAGTACTTTGAGTTGGCTAAAATTCCAACCAAATATGTGCAAGACAACCTTAACACTTGACACTATCTCTTCAAAAAATCATCAAACTCGAAAAAATCATTATTATCCTCCCTCTAATTGTAGCTAGAGTGCTTCCAAAAATCCAATCTAACTAAACCAGTACTTTACATGGATCACCAGTACTTTATATGTGATCCTCCCCTCAAAGATAGCTATGGGTTCATCATCCCAATTGTTACCACCAAAAAGTTAAATCTTGCCAAGTCAACTGCTTTGGAGAGGTAAAAATTGTTACATTGTCTATAGTATGAACCTTGCCACATTAATGAGCTTTGCTCATAACAATCTCGAATGAAAGTTGGATGTTGAATTCTGAATATGCTTGGTCTTTGAGTGAAAATAGGATTTACAATGCAAATGGTGCTCTGTTGTCTATATGGATTTCTGTGTTCATGAAGTTTAAATCCATAATCAAGTAGTAATTTTGCATCCAAGTACCTGATGCACAAACAACTTGCAGCTGCTACATCATTTGCTTCTGTAGAGGAGATAGCCACAATTGTTTGTTTCTTGCATTGCCAAGGACCGTCTTCTTCTAAGTAAGATATTGACATCCTCCTGAAGTTGATTCTTCTATCATGATTGTCCCCAGCTTATTCACTATCGGGAAAAGGCTTTCTAATGGTTGAAAAGGAGAAGTCGCTTAGGATACCATAAACCAATTTAGGTTGATGTTTGAGGCAACTAAGATCCTTTTTGACAGATATAGATGAGAAACCTTTGGCACAGTTGACTTGAAACCTTGCACACAGACAAACAGCAAACATTATGTCTGGTCTTTGAAACAGTATAAGTAATGAGACACCCAATCTTAGACTGTAAAGATGTCATCAAACATCTTTAACTTTCTTCATCTTTTACCTAAGATTTATGGGCTTCAATGGGGGTGATGCCTGGCTTAATGGTTCTAAAAGTCAAACTTGTTGAGATTTATCTTTCACATATTTTGTCTTGACTTAGAAAAATTCCACCATTAGATTGCTTGACTTGAAGCCCCAAAAAGAAGGTGAGTTCACCCATGGAACTCATCTTGAACTCTTTTTGCATAAGTTCTTCAAAATCCTTCACCATAGAAGACTTGGTGGATCCAAAGATGATATCATCAACATATACCTGTACCAACATGATATCTCTTCTATCCTTCTTAATAAACAGAGTTTTATCAATAGCCCCTCTCCTATATCCATGTTTCAAAAAAAAGGGAAAAGTGGAAAGTCTTTCATACATGCTCTTGGGGCTTGATGCAGGCATAAAGTGCCTTGACAATCTGTAGACCTTGTTTGGATGAGCAGGATCTTCAAAACCTGGAGGCTTGTGTTGACGACTCTTCCTCTGTTGATGTTGCCATATTAAGGAATTCACTCTTGACATCCATCTGTAGACAATGAAGCCCATGAAAGATTGCAAATTGCCAAAAAGAGTCTGATTGCTTCAAATTTGGCAAATGGTGCAAAACACTTCATCTAATCCACACCTTTCTTCTTGTCTGCACACTTAGTGCAACTAGGCTGTGCTTTGTTCTTGATTAATAGTTACCTCGTTTCATCCTCTCTTGTTCTCTAAAAAACCCATTTCTCGCGCGCACAATCTCCACTCTTGCCCTTTCTGGTAGCGCACATCCTAGAAACCCACTCGCTCTATTGCAGCTTGAATTGAAGCAGTTATTCTTGCTCGCATCGCGCTCTCACAACTTTCATCTGCTAAGGCTTGAGAGAACTTTCTTGGGTTCTTTGAGATAAGAAGCAAGCAACAAGCATGTTTGCATGATCTTTGTGATTAGTTCTGTTTTGCTTTGTATGTGAACAGACTGCAATGCTTGATGTTGGTTTGAATGTAACTTGTGTCGAAGCTTTTTCTTGTTTTGACCATCCGACATACTTTTGCCAATATTTTGAGTTGAGGATGAATCTTATGAATTCTAAGTGGGGAGTAGAGGGAACATTAACTGGTAGGGATCCTAGTTGTTGTAGTCAGCTACTCCTTCCTTCTTTTTCCCTGGTTCAGAGTTATCCAACCGCCAGAACATGTCGGGAAATCGGCAGGAAGTTATCGGGGGTTTGTGGCTCAACTTCCCGCTAGGCGCGGTTCCTCAGGATTTCCTGATGCTATTAGTCGGCGAGGTAGCCTGGATCGGATATTGAGGCAAAAAGATCAAGAGGCCGAGTTGTTAAGGAAGCAAACCGCGGAGGCGCAGCAACGGGCTATTTTGGCTTGCATTGAAGGCTTTTGACGCGGACGTACAACTGTACCAAAATAGTGAGACGATGTATGGAGCTCATAGGTGAGTATTTTTTTCTAATTGCACCAACCACTACTGTCCATTTTTGCCTTCTGCTTTTGCTTACGCCAACTCTGCCCTAACTCATACCTGATGGGCTCTCACTTACTCAAACCCTCTTTCCCTAATAATCAACCACTCCATACCTTTCTTTGCCGGCCGTCTCAAAATTAACCGGCCCACCTGGATATACCGGCCCCCTTAGATATACCGACCCACTACACCACTTACTAACCTCCCTATGTCGGACAATTTCCGATTCACTTCCAGTCAACAATAATACCTTAACAATTGTTATCACACCGTCATGAACTTCCAACTAGCCTCTACTTCTAACAGTCAACCCGAACTACCGCTTCATAAACCTATCCCCAATAATAACGATACGCGGAGCGGTGGTTGACGAATTGGCTCGCGACAAGGCGGTGTTTATTGAGGATTGCGGGATGATTGCTTCAACCCCTTACCACCCTCACGACTCTTTTCGGGATTTATACTTAGATTGGGGTTTGAGTTTCGTGAGTGGATGACCCCACTGGAGTTAGAAGAATTGTTGAGGCGATGGAAGATGGGTGGAAGACAAATGACGTGAGATGAGGACAATCAACAATCGGGTGGTGACTTCTCGCGAGACGAGCGAGGGGGATTTAAATGAGGAGGTGCAGGATGAGTCGGAGGGTTCTGGATTAGGCGTTTTGTGGTTTTGTCATTTTGTATAATGGATGTTTTAGACTTATTACTTTTAGACTTGTTATTTTGGTATCGTGAATTTTGTAACACTTGTGAATTTTAGACTTGTTACGGTATCGTGGATTTCTTGAATAGTAATTTATCGTTCGTGGATTTGTTTATCGGGGTATTGTAATCGTTTAATGATTTGTTATTGTATGTTCGGTGGATTTGGCGAATTTGGATTGATGAACGTTAGATTTTTTTCGGAAAAAAAATTTCCGAAATAAAATATGAAAAACTGCCACTGCTGCTCAATATTTTTTTTTAATGCCAGGTTCATGTTAGGGTCGACATTGTCGACCCTAAATTCGTACTTTGGGTCGACAATGTCGACCCTAGTGTTAGTTGCATTATAATTAAAAAACTTTGGGTCGACAAAGTCGACCCATAAAAAAAAACCCCAAAGCAGATGTCGGACCCAAAATTAGGTGGAGCTTTGTTACCCACGTGGATTTTATGATGTTATTATATATTGGGTAATAAATAAATTTAATATATTATTTATTTAAAAAGATTTATTAAATAGAAACGTAAGGTCGACATTGTCGGACCAAAAGCTTTAAAATGGATTGTCGACTCCAAAATGGAGTCAATAAGAGTCCCAACTAAAAAGTGGTGACCCCCATATGTAGACCCCAAGTATCAAAGGTATGTGTCGACCCAAAAATTTTTGGGTCGTAATATTTGGAACGCAAATTTTGGGTCGACTTTTGTCGACCTTAGCCTATAGAGTCGATTTTCTTTGTTTTTTTAGGGTCGATTTAGTCGTACCCGAGTATTCATTCTAGTTGTCAAACCTGTGTACCAACCAGGAAACAACGTAGCAATATGAACATTGTTCCTTTAAGAAAAAATAATACGCAACATTCATTTGTAGAAGCAGCAAGACTACAAGAAAAAACCACTAAACACATCAACAAATGAGAAATTATTTTGCATATTCAAAATAAGTAACAATTAAGGATATCCTAAATGAATCAAGAATTCAGAAGTAAAGAACATATAGAAGAACCCCATATACTAACAAAGTAAAACCAGAATAGTGTTTAGGTTGCCAAATGAACCCTATCTAAAGAAGCAGCACCTGTCAAGCCGTTCTTTGACATGAGAATCTGGCCAGTGCAACACCTCCCACAAATCTGCATCTACTTCAATGCTACGAAGCTTCATTGCACTGTTGCTATCAAAAGGCAAGTCTTTCAGTTTGGGACAATCATGTATTTTTAAGATCTCTAGTGAATCCCAATCCAATCTGGAGCTTATCTTTCTTAAATTCGGCAGCTTACAAAGAACCAATGAGCTTAGTTTAGGAAAAACATTCAGACTAATATCCTGAGAGCACATAACGATCTCTTTAACGCTATAACAGTCTTCAACTTCTAGATATTTGAGCTCTTGAAGTTGCTGAACTATTACGTTGCAAAATACGATTGTCATCAATGGACATTTACAAAGCACCAGAGTTCTTAGGTTTGAGAGGCTTCCCTTTTCCATATGCCCCTCCCAAATTCTTTTCAAACTTGGCATGTTTTTAGCATCCAACCTTTCCAAATTTGGCAATAATGATCTGCCTTGTGTCTGATAGCCTTGAACAATTGCTCTCATGCTGTTGCAACTTTGAATTAGACAACCTTGGACATGTCCCATGCTTTCAATCAAATTTCCAGATAGATGCTCAATATCATTATGGTTGCTTAACTCAAACGCGTGTACTGTAGTAAGAATTCTGTTAATCACTTCATTTTGGCCCCTCCCACTGTAATATTTTACGTACCTATCATAACGGTAGAATTCAGGAATTTCAGGGGCATAAGACATGAAGCATCCAATGTACACTTGAAATAAACGTGTTTCAAGATCTTGTCTTCGCTCAAGAAACAATTTAAGATGGTTTTCAGTGGGAACATAGATCTTCACAGTATCGTCTACAACTTGTATTACGTCTATGACTCTGTCGTGAAGATAAAACTGAAAAGAGATCAACCGTGGCAGCGTGCTAACCTTTTCAACTACATCTTCAATCAACTTATCGCACCAGTCTCCCGCTTCTGAGTCCACCTCAATTATCAACTCTTCAAGTCCTGACAACTTAAAAATCACATCGTAGTTGTCTTGGGTTGACATGGTGAAGGAAACCAACAAACGCCTAATTCGGGTTAAGCCTTCAATCTGATGTGGCAATTTACCAACCCCACTGCCACGGATATCAAGCACTTCAAGTGACTTCAGATAACCAATGAAACTAGGAAGCTCCTTTAACACAATGCAACCATTTAGATAGAGTACCTTGAGGTTCGAAAGCGTTTGTTATTGAAGATGGCAGTTGTCCATGATCTCCGTCATGTAAAGATCTAAAACAAGAAGGCTGTGCATATGTTTAAAGAATGAATCCGGAATTTTCTTATGCTTTGAATATTTCTGGACAAAAAGCGTGGAGAGCTGAGAGGAACGGGGTTCGTCAGGAAAGGTATCAAGTGAATTGTTAGCCAAAGAAATCCACTCCTTATCTGACCATAAATCTATACGCATGCGCTTTGGTGTAGCGCCATTTGTTTTTTGTAAGGCTTCACTTGTTTTCACCAAACACCTATCTTTCCTTTCTTCAGACAGAAGATTCAATGCTGTTGCTCGGATCAATTTATGCATCCTTACGTATTGTCCTGTTGCCCCTTCTTCGAGCAAAATCACGTTTTTGAGGTGACGCAGTATATTCCTTCCACCAACTTTTGCATCATCGCCAGTCTTGAGAAAACTTTCAGCTTCCCAACAGTCCAGTAATCCCTCCATGGAAATTTCAGAGTCCTCTGGATACAAGGCACTGTAAAGAAAACAGGGCTTTTGTTCATGATCCAAGTGATCACAACAGAACTTGAGCAAGTTCTTTATCGGCTCATTATTTCCCTTTTCTGGCCACCTTCTTAGTGTTTCTAATCCGTCACTCCAACTTATCTCACTGAGTTCATGGTTTTCTATTGATTTGAAGATACGTGCTGCCATTTTTATCATCAATGGATGTCCGCCACATAAGGAGACAGCCTTACGAGCTGTGCGTTCAAGCTGTGGTTTATCTTTGATATCATCAGGAAGAGCCAACACCTTATGGAACATGTTCCATGACTCGTTCGAAGATAACTTCTTGACTTCAATACTGGAACATGAAGGAAGCCGAATATGTCGGTATTTTGTTGTCATGACTATTTTGCTACCTTTTGCACCTTCGGGAATACCAATCTTGTCTAAATCAAACTCTGCTTTGACATCATCCAAGAGAAGCAAAAACTTAACACCCTCTAGTTCGTCCTTTATTTTTCTGGCAACTTTGACAACATCTGTGGACCCTTCTGTATCCACTATCAGTCTTTCTGCTATCGCGTGCTGCAGTCTCTCTGTGCTCAAATTCTCCTTATTATTCTCCTCGCCTGAAACTGTCACCAACCCATATTTCGTATCATAACTAGCAACTTTTTCATGGTTATTTAAATTCTGCATTATTGTTGTTTTCCCGGCCCCTAACATTCCTAGCACCCTGATTGCTTTAATATTTTCCTTTGACAGATCTTGAAGTATTTTATCCAATACGCCTTGGAGGGTCGGTATATAAGAGATATCTGGGGCAGTCATCTTCACCACACCCTCAGCAACTTTGTGGACCAATGTATCCCCCAATTGATTGCCTTCTAATATAAGTTCACCTATTTCTGACCAAACGCTTTCCATTTGTTTGCTCAACTTTGATCTGGGAAGTACATGAATCCATGTTGAGCTATTTTGTTTTTCGACAAACCTTCTTTCAAGTTCTTGTACAACCTTTTCAATATCCATCACTCTGAGAAACCAGTCGTCCATAGTCCGCTTCTTTGTTGACTTGTATTTGTAGGTTTTATCTTTTAAATCATCCCTTACCGCACATAGGGTCCTCCATTTTGCCTCGAAACGTGAATGGTTCTCGTTCATACACATTGAAGCCTCTGTCATTCGTTGGATAGAATCCCATACTGTCTCACCAGCTTTTGGTAACGCTCCTGCAACTACGTCTTCGGCCATCAAGTCACTACAAACCTATAATATGCAACATCAGCAGTTCAAAAAAGAAACGGTGATTAGCATAATGAAATGGCAGGTTCATATCATTTTGTGTTTTTAAAAATTTGGTGTCTAAATAGTGAAACCCCGTAAATATAGATCGTACATTTATTAGTCTGATATCAACCCATTAAAACCCAAAAGCACATCAGATCAGGCTCAGCCAGTTAATCACCATCGAATACGCCTTTGTAGCTCGAGCAACGAAATCGTGAAAGCTCATAATGGAGTATAAATTTTGAATTATAAAACCGAAATAAATTTTGTTGAAGACGTTATACAACAACGAGCGGAGACTAGTGTGTATAATGCAGTATAAAACTTGAATTATAAAAACGAAAGAAAATTTGTTAATGAAGACGTCCAACACCATAGTAAATTCCAATCTTCAAAATGTAGGTAACTCTAAAAACCCCAAGTATTAAACACCATAGTAATTAAGATTTTTATAGTGTATCAAATATAGGTGATCATGAACAAATTCCTCTATATCCCAAAATATATCCATCAACAATCACAACAAATATTAACTGTCTTTTCTTCACACTGGACGATCATTTAGCACTCCTTTTTTGTGATCCTACTGATTTTGAGCGATATAAATGTATGTCATTTAACATCTATATTATACTGTTAAAACACCGTTTCTGTGAGTTATTGGCTATCTAGAATAACGAGAAACGATTCAGATTTTGGAAGTCTAAGTTATCTTAAAGACGAGGTCTCAGGTTTAAATTCTTGCTACGTGCAAACCATTCTGAAATGACTATGCCGGCGTCCTGAAAAAAGAGATGGTTTTACCTCGTTTGAGTATGTGTAGCTATGAGTTTAAATCTCGTTGATTAGTCCGAAAAAAGGTATGAAACCATGTTTAACAAAAAAAAATGACAAAACAAAAGTCAATCAGGGCAGGAAAAGTGACAATAGTGATCGAGGATCGGATATCAAACTTTCAACATATAAATCATGCATGCTAAAGCTGGTAACAAGCATGTAACTTTTCCTATTAAAAGTAAATATGTGAATTACACAAGGAAATAACCAGCAGAAGTTCATATCAACTACTTGAAATCCAAAATAAAATAAGTATATAGTTTTGGTATGGAGAAAGATATACCTGACCAGGATTTATAAGTTATTGATCCATCACAAATATTTTTTGATGAAGCATTTGAAGTTGGAGCAGAGAATAAAGATGAACCTTAAAGGAGAGCGACGACTAAGACTGAGCTTCGAGTTGACTTACTTTTTTTTGTATCACAATGATTTAATAGGATTGGAATTGTGTGATATCAAGGTAATATTCCAATAATTTTGTTTTTAAATATGTGATTAATTCTGACATTTAGAGTTGTCATGGTTTTTTTTATAAGAGTATACAAGTTTTAATGCCCGAGGCTTAGACATTATGTTTTTTTAATATATATATATATATATATATATATATATATATATATATATGTGTGTGTGTGTGTGTGTGTGTGTGAGGTTCTTTTCAGAACCAAATAAAAGGCGAGAACTGCGAGAACCAATCTGATCCATCTATTTTTTGATCAATGGCTGAAAATATTGATGGCATAATGGTAATAAACTAAAATAGTAGGTTGCATTTTAAAAAGAATAGAAGGGTATTATAGAAAATTTACATTACCGTCATTTGTTCAGATTATTTTTCTCCCTTTTATTTCCGGATCTACTCTAATAACCCTAACCGCATCTTCACTATTCCCACTCAACCACCCACTATATCATCATCATCTATCATTCTTTCCAGCATCATCGACAATTGATCGTTAATCTCTACACCTGATGACGTGCATTGCATTACCTTAGTGCATCTATTCTTATTGTGTTTTCTGAAATCGGTATTGTTCGTATTAAAAATTTTGGAGCGCGAAAGGCTGTGTTTTGAAGGTTAAAAAACCACATACGACTGATGATGTGAGGTTAGATTCCTCTTCTTTATTCTTGTTATAAGGTTTTTGATATATTTTAGTAATGGATTTTAAAATGATTATTGGTGTAGGTCATTGGTCAGATTCGTTTACAAGGTTTAAAATGAATTTTAAAAATGATTATTGGTGTAGGACATGATTATTGTTTGTGATATACTATTGGTAAACAATGTCACAATTTTGTGTTTGATTTGTATTATTTACGTCACTTATTGTTGTTGATATTCCATGTCCTTATTTTTAACTTCAGTTTCATATATGTTCTTGACTTTTGTCTTTCGATTATAATTGTGGATATGTTATATATGATCTTTGGGTTTACATAGAATGTTTACTTGGTTTGACACTAAGTGCGCATATGTGTTGATTGTCTGTATGTGTTTGAAGGGGTTTGCATATGTGTTATAATTGTGCGTATGCGCTACGTTAGTCGGTATGTTTAAAAAGAGTTTCGAATTTTGATATATGCAAAGAACGTGCATCCTTTTATCCTAGTTCTTATGGTTATGGCTTGTATTAAATCAATGAAAGTAGTGTGCATATATGTGTTAAGGTTACCATAAAATAAATGGAAGGTGTGTATATTTGTTATATGGTTAACATAAAAAGGCTTTGGTTTTTCTTTTGTACATCGAATTGCAATGTTGTTTTTCTTTATTACTTATTTTCTTTATAGATTGCAACTCATCTCACAATAGTTTTGATTTCCTCAGTTAGTGACATTGTTTATCAATATGATTGCAAGATTAACACCATGGTGTGAGTTGCAGTTGGTGAGGACTTGGTTGCCATGGCAAAGTGTCATCTCCAAGCAAGAACTTAACTATGTTACATGTTTAGCAATTTAGTGTGTCACCAGCTAGTTTTTTTTTCAAGTCGTTTTATTGATTGATTTCAAAAATTGTTTTTTCCTATTTATATTAAATTTCTTTTACATTATTCATTTGATGTGTACAAAGATTGTGCATATGTGTTTAACATATTTTTGGCTGATTCGTATCTAATATATGCTAAAGGCATCATTTGAAGTTTATAAATCAACAATTCTTTTTTAGTATTTAGACATGTAAATTCAACGCTCTCAAAGAAGTCAAAAATATGGCCTCGTGTGCACAATTCAGAAATACATATATACATATTGCATATGTGTTTTGTTGTTATGTTTAAATAATTCGTTTATTAATTATTTGTGGTTACAGGTACAAGTATGATGAACAATATGAAGAGTGCACCCGTGTTTTGTACATACTATCCAGCGAGAAGATGATTATGATAAAAGAAGTAAAGAGTAAAGACATAAGTGCATGCGGTAAATACAAGTGCACATAAATTAACTTGAGTGTGGATGGATGAACTCAAATGCACATATACATACCAAGAAATCGAGAATCTCTAATGACAGAAAATACACGTCAGCACCATTTTGGTTCTATTAAATATTAGTAGACTCGTCTAAACTTTCATTTATTATTTACTTTTAAAACTTTTTATTTGAATTGTATATGACATGATTTTTGATTTTGTGTAGAATATTTTTGTTTTGAAATGTATACATTACATGTAAAATATTTATGTTTTCCATTTCATGCACTTGTGTAAATATTTGTGACCAAAATAAATTATTAGTTTAAGCAATTGAACACTAAAAGCATATATAAAATTTCATTGGTTGAATAAAACACATATGCACCTTACATTTTTAAAACTATACATGCTGGAAAAAAATTATTTACAAAAATTCCTAAAATTAAGGGATTAAAAAAGGTTTTTCTATAAAAAATCAATTTTTTTTAAAATGCAATTTTACTTATATAACCTTTTGAATTTAATTTATAATAGTTATATATTTTAAAAACTGATTGGTTGATGTTGTTCTCGTAGTCTGTTCTTTTATTTGGTTCTGAAAAGAACTCTCATATTATATATATATATATATATATATATATATATATTATATATATATTATTTTTATATTTTATATATATAGATATATTATATATATAATATATATATATGATAAAGATCAAAATAAAGATCAAATATCCGTGGGACAAGATAAAAAGAATTTTTTTTTGAAAAACGTTCTTAACAAACTTCTGAAAAAATTCCAAAAGATCAGTGCATGTTGGTGCATGAAAAAAGCTGTGAAGATAGTTTTTCTAAAAGTGCGATAGTTTTGTCGAAAAATCAATTATGAAAAAAACGTTTGTTTTTTTTTTTTTTTTTTTTTTTTTTTTATGCATAAATCGTTTTTTTGTGCATCAAAATTCATTTTTGTACCCAACTTTCTTTTGACTTTTTCATCAAAATTGTATTGGCATCAAACTATAACAAGTTGAAATTTTGTTAATCAAAGAATTTTTTGTCATCAAATTTATTTATTTGTATGCATTTAACATAAGATAGTAAAATCTGTATAAAACTCAAAATTAGAACGAAAAAAAAAATTACAAAAGTTTTATGACCAACTACCTGATTTTATGATTTTTTTTAGATTTTTCGAGAACTTTAAAAAAAAATTCTTTTTTATATTCTCACGAATATTTGTCTTTTTATTTTAATTTTCCTATATATATATATATATATATATATATATATATATATATATATAGAGGAAGGTTAAAAATAAAAAGACAAATATTCGTGAGAAGGATAAAAAAAAAAAAAAATTTTAAAAAGTTCTCGAAAAATTCTAAAAAAATTCCATTAAATCAGGTATGTTGGTGCATAAAACTTTTGTAAAAGAAGTTTTTCTAATTTTGAGTTTTTATACGTTTTTTTAATGCAAAAAAAATAAATTTTAATGCACAAAATTTTTTTGATGCACAGAATTTTCAACTTGTTATAGTTTGATACTCAATAAAATTTTGATAAAAAAAGTCAAAAGAAGTTGGGTACAAAAACGAATTTTTGATGCACAAAAAAGCGATTTAATGAACAAACGTTTGTTTATAATTTTTTTTGGGCACGACAAAAATATTCACTTTAAAAAAAACTTCCTTCACAACTTTTTCATGCACCAACATACACGATCTTGTGGAATTTTTTCAGATTTTTTTTAGAACTTTAAAAAAAAAAATTCTTTTTTATCCTTCTTACGGATATTTGTTTTTTTATTTGATCTTTATATATATATATATATATATATATATATATATAAAGTAGGGCTGTCATTTTAGGTTTATTAACTCCAAACATGCGTGCATGGCGTGTATTGCGATGGAGAATGAACGAATCCGAACCGGTTCGAGTTGGTGATGCATGTGATGAATTCGTGTTGTTTGATTGGACTTCTTGGGACAGTTATGATGACTAGCCACATTGAACGATGATTTTCATATGAAGAAGTTAGTCATGGCCATGAGGAGTATGTATCTATAGTGATTATTGTATGGAACATGCAAACGCTATGATTTACCTCTCAACATGAATGGAATGGAAGTAATTGTCGAAACTTGTCGAAAGAAAGAAACCGAGAAGTTTCATCATTTTAGTATTATGGTTAAGGGTTTTGCTAATATGTGTCATGGGTAAAATTCATTCCCATTAAAGTTAATGTTTTTTCTTGGCGTGCTCGTCGTGATAGGTTACCTACTAGAGTCAATCTTAGCCGTAGAGGTGTTTTGTTGGATTCCCATCTGTGTCCTCTTTGTAATGCTGCTATGGAGGATGTTCAACATGTTTTCTTTCGATGTGACGTGGCTCGGGTTGTTCTTCGTAAAATTTGTCGTTGGTGGGATTTGGATTGGCAGGAGATTTGTTCTTTCTCGGATTGGGATGCTTGGTTCTTATCCTTTCGACTTTCTTCCCGTCTCAAGTCTATTTTAGAAGGTGTTTTTTATGTTGCTTGGTGGCGGATTTGGAGGCTTCGAAATCAGTTGGTCTTTGACGCTTCGCCTCCTAATCGTTCGACGATTTTTGATGACATTGTTTCTTGGTCCTTTTTATGGTGTTCTAGTAGATGTAATATGGCTTTTTCTTGGGAGTATTGGTTAAAAAACCCCTATCTTATTTCTTTGTAATGTCTTTCTAGCTCCTTGCTAGTTTTTTTAATAAAGTTGCCGTTCAAAAAAAAAATCAAACAACTCATGAAACCTTGATTCATATCATTCTCTTTTAATTGCATTCGCACAACAGAAGAAGACAAGAGATGGAATTGGAAAATGAAAGAAACTTTGATGATGATTTTGAGGTTCGTTTTCTTTACACTTTTAATTATCACAAATGGTGTGAATATCATATCAACAATAAAGATGCATACGTTATTAATCTTACATCATACATGCTTCAGTTATATTCAAAAGTTTTCATTGTTGCGCATGGTGTCCGGGACCCTACTGTGGAATTAACGCATACTTTTGTCGTTGTCCATGCAGGGGCATGTTCTATACTAAGCTTTTTGATTTTTGAAGGCGTTATAATCCAATGTTGAATCGCGATTTAGTTCAGGCATGTAATGGTTTTATTTTTTTCTTGTATCTTTATTGTTGCATATTTGCCAAGGTTATAAATAGCGTGAGGCATGACGTAGCGGCATGACCAAACCTCACGCCTTTGCGGCTATGGCGTAGCCTTTGCGTTTTAAGACGTGACTTAAGGCGGCCCAAAATATGAAAATATTTATATATTTATATCATATTTTGTATATATTGAGTTTACATAAAGCTTTGTACATATGAATAAAAGTTAAGAAAGTATCCTTACGTGTAATGTTCTTCATTTTGAACAAAAAATAAAAAAATTATCAGAGTTGAATCTAAAAGGCTCACCACGCATCACGCCTTAGTGCGCCTTTTCACGCCTCGTATCTCGCTATGCCTAGAGTCGACGCCTTGGTCCGTTTCGTAACGTAGAGGCCACGCCTCACGCCTTAGAGACGCCTTGGCGCCGCAAAGGCGCGCCTTTTAGAACATTGATATTTGCTGATGCATTCGTAACAAAATGGATGAAAACATAGTGAGGGTTTTGTGCTAATTTTTTTGTCGTTCTGGTTCTCTAAGCAGATTTTACATACTTGTATCATGGGTTAAGCTTGATGCATTGTTTGTTGTTTGAGAAGCTAACACACTTTCTTTAATACGTACTTCTTCAGTACTTGCATTAGCATTTTCTAATGTGATGTCATCATTGTCTTATTGAAAAGGTACTGAAAGATGTAACAACAATATAGATATGAGGAGCCTTTGTTTCGCTTAAAAAACAGACAACAACAAGAAGATTTGCATCTTGTAAATACTCTTGTACAAACCATTAATAAGAGCATCATCAATGTTAAAACTAAAAGTTAGCTCTTTGCTCGGTTTGTGTGCGCTGGAGTTAGAGTTGTGTTCGAGTTTGTGTTGCGATCATATATATTTTCCTCATACTTTTTGTGTTCGAGTTGGTGTTCGTGTTTGTGTTCGTTTTATCTCGATTCGTCTCGTCTGGCTTGGAGGTATACTCTTCGATTCACACTCACGTTTTACTAATTGATCGTAATATCGTTATTGACCTCACTTATTATATCATTAATGTCTTGAGATATGTGGCTTAATTTATGATATAAAAGCTTACGAGTAATGTCATCACATATAACTTTGTTTTAACTAAAAGAGAATCTAATGGATTGAACCTAATCAATGTCAACGATGGCGAATCATATCGGGGTTATACAGTTGTTCATATTAGTCATAATAAGTGCCTTGCACAATAATGAAATAAGCAAGGTAAAATGAAGAGTAAAACAAGTCTTATGCATGCTCGGTACATACAAATGTAGCAACAAGAAGAAGAGTTTTTGCATAGCTAATAGTACTTTTATGTTTTGGTCATTATATTTTAGATGTTACAGTTTTAAAACTTTTAGATGTTTGAAACGCGACACATTAATGCATTTCCTAAAATGAGTCAACAAATAGTTATTGATTTGATATATCATTATATATTTACATTATGACAAATTCACTACTATTGTTTCCATATGTAAGTCTTAAGAATGACAAATTTTTAAATCGTTTTAAGTTTCCATATATCAAATCGTTTTAGGTTTAAAGTCAAATTAACTTTTAAATTCGTGTGTTCCTGTATAACTTTTAAGGTTCAAGTCAAATCATGTGTGTTTTAAGTTTTTAGTTTTAAGGTTCAAGTGAAATTTCCATTGAAGTGTTGATGAAAATTGAAACTGTGATTCGTATATATGTTGTGGTGACCTTATAATAATATCATAATCTAATACTCATCACTGATTCATATAGTTTCCTTGTTATAATGAACTAAGCAGAAACATAATAAGGCTGTGCTTCGAATTACGATGTTTTATTAGGGGTCCTGAAGACTTAAGCTTTTAGATTATGTTAGTTTGTTAAACTGAGTAGTCAGTATACACTTTGATGATAATAAGCGTGTACTTAGCATCGGTTCAGAATAAAAATTAAGTTTAATCGTTGAAAAAACTACATCATACATAGCATAAGCGTGTTTAGATCGGTTTATTTAGTTGGCTTATGGGCTTATTTGACTTTGGCTAATAAGATCTTTTTTGGAGCTTATGACCTTATCAAATTCACCTTATTGGCTTAAGCTAATAAGCCAAAGCTAATATTGATATTTAGTTGATGACTTATCGGGGCTGAGAGAGTTGTCTTTTTGGCTAATTATGATCTTTTTTGGTAGCTTTTAGCCAGTCCGTATCAATTTCCACCTGAGTGTGATGATCGCGTAGAGTTGCAAATGCGTAGATTCAAGTGATTTGCGGAGTGTTTTATTATGGAGACGTTGTATGTTATCTATACGCTGTTGCAGGTCTATTTAAAGTAGATATGGGTAAGCACAAGTCTCCATTAAACAGCAAGCTGCCGTAGTCCGCTTGCGTGCTATTATTTGATTTAAATTTTTTCCCTTATGCCTCATTTTTCCACTATCTGATTATGGTTGCCTCCTCGTCTCTCACTCCTCCCCAATCTTCTTCTCGATCTTTCTCATTTCAATAATAAAAAAACCATTAATTCTTCAAAAAACCCTAATTCAATTTTATTCTTCATGGGAAAGCAATTCGTCATTCAGGATCAAAATAGTTGGACACTGGATAACCTCGAACAAGAAATCAAAAACACAATTGGAATCCTTATCATAAGGATTTGGAGAACATTGGCTCAGAAATCTTTTGAGTCACCATACTATGCCTCTGGCATTAAACATCAATAAGGTATTCATGGAAGTGTGTGCTATCTCATTGTCGTTTTGGTTTGACGCTTTTTGTTTTCATCGCTATTAAGATTATCTCTAAAGGAGCTAAAACACTTGGATTTTATTACATTCCTTGGAGTTAAGGATGCAAAATCTAGTTGTGAATTCTATTGTCGAAATATATTGGATTGGTCGTTTTATCTTTTACATCATCTTATAGCTTTAAACAAATCCAACAAAAATAATTACCTAAGCAACCAAACTTTACTATTCCAACCCAAGAAAACCTCCCCATACCGCTTTCATCCGCCAAATAACCAATACAGCCCTTTGCCCATCTCTTAACAACATCGCCACAAATAATAAAACCTCTCAGTAATCAAATCACACCAACACAACCATCTTCTCCTCGCAACATAATATGTTTCCAAATATCAACCCTTCAAACGAAAACAAAACCCAATCAAAAAACGTCTATCATCACACTAACGGTAACAAGTAGAAAACATTAATGTGGGAATAAACACGAATACAATCTACTTGTGAAATTGAAAGACATGTATTCCATGGGAAAAAACATGTATGTCCATTTGTAGGATATGAAGGCTTCTTTGATCTTAATATTCATCTTGTTGGCGGTACTGGAGTTGGATACGAATTTCCCTCATATATTGTCTTGCTTCTTATTACTAAGTAATGTTTGAAATGTCATTCTTAAAAGGTTGTATTTCGATTAAATGGGCTCACATGCCTAATATTTAAAATTGGTCGATACGAAATTCTTTGGATTGAGGTGAGTGGTTTACATTTATTTGGCTTGGGGCTCCTAATGGCCCTTCCATAAAGATTGCCAAGTAGCTTTGGGAATTCCTTGTTCTTTGAGAAGGAAGAATCCATAGTATTAGATTGCTATGGTATGACATTTTTGGTCACAATATCTTATTACCAAATCATATACAAAAACTCATCGTCAGAATTTAATTCAAGTCGACAGATCATAATGGAATAGTGATTCACGTTTTTTAAGGTTCGGTTTCCGGTCCCAGAAATTGGGATCATATGGTGCTTTAACAAAAAAAATCAAAAAGTTTGGACTACAATTGACATTTCACTCCAACAGAATTGAAGGGGTGGATCATGTATCTGGAATCAAATACTGTCGTGCAACCATGAATTGTGATTTTGAAAAATACTCAAAAAAAAACTCAACCAATATGTAATAGTACTCAAAGCTTATCTGACAATGATTTGGGTTACCCGAGGGGACATAAATGATGTGTGGTTTAAAGTAAAAATAGGGTATTCAATCGCATTCCGCCAAAGAAAAAAAAAATGAAGAAGACACCAATTTTAATTACAACTAATTCAGAATCCACAAGGGACTTAGTATTTCTTCTGAGGGAGTTGGTTTTAGTAGGCTCCTCCAGAATTTGTGTCATGAATCAGAGCTTGTCATCATATAGAAATTGTTCTAAACATTCGTTTATGCATGAGTAGACGAATAATAATGTTATATAAGTGATATTTCCCTTTTAAGTGAACCTCCAACCAATCCTTGATGTGGGCTCATCTCACTTGGTGATGGATCGTTTAGAGGATGTAAAAAAAAACTCTAAACAAAATGATCAAAGGAATGGGATGTACACTGGTTGACAAATAAAATTTTGTCAATAAATGTTGTGGTACGAGAGAAAAAAGAGAATAACGCATGTGGATTAAAGGACATTTACGTTAAACACAATGTGCATTTTCTTGGGTTCAAGAATAAATAAGATGATACTCGTCTTGAGCTATTTTGAAAATTAAAATCTTATGTGGGGTTAAATCTATACTTTTTGTGAATATGCTGTGTTAGTATGGCTCGTGGTCTCTCAGGTAGTGTCTTATATTCTATAGCGGACCCCAATTATGTTCTCTAAGAATTCTCTTTGGTGTGACGGGACTGTTTATTATTCAAAGGGATTTGGCAAGAAATGTAGTGGAGGGGGAGACTGTTTATGGTGTGAATATTTACGGCCCACAAGATCATGTTCTCTCTAAACTTGCCTTATGGATTTAGACTCACAGACTTCTTGCATCCACTATTGGCACCTATATTATGTTTGGGAGACATGGATGCTTCAGCAATACGCACAAGGGATAAAGGTTTGGTATACTTTGTATAGTATTGAAGCTGATCATTTTTAACTCTTTCATGATTCCACAGGTTTAGTCGATCTTCCTATTGGTGGTCGCTCTTTTACTTGGATGAAATATAGCAGATGCGTACTATGCTTAGTAAAACTTGATCGCTTCCTTATTCAGAAAGATGTGACCTAATTAGGTCCCATGATGCTGTTTCGGATTACTGCTCTCGGCTAGGTGTGAGGTCTGATCCATAAAACTTTCCTTCTTCATATTGACAAAATCTAATTTTGGTACTACTCAATTCAAATTGTTATAACTCATGGCTTCTGAGAGATGGTTTTGACTAACCTCCAATTCAAAGAGGAATGGTAATTGCTTGATTCTAATCTCACAAACATTGTCATCGAAAGTTTCGCCGTCCTCAAGGAATAAGATCAAACAATTAGAGCAAACAACATCAAGACGTTGGAATAGAAACAGAACAAACGTGGCTCTTGAGGAGGTAATTAATTCAATTGAGAAAAGGTTTGAATGTAGGGATCCGCTATGCCTTTCGACAATTTGATACACCGCCTCATTCTTCTCTCACAGTAATTGAAAACAGATCGATAAGTTGCTTCAATGGATTACTTATGTTCAAAAAGCATGTATGTGTTGCGCACATCTAATGGGACTATAGATAGAAGGGGATGAAAATTCTAAATTCTTCCATGGGCTCATCAACCAAAAAAGGCGGAATCAGATGATCAATGGGATTATGGTTGAAGGAAATTGGATCACGAACCCTTGTTTGATCAAGGATGCCTTCCTTCAATTCTATAAAAGGAAATTCCAAGCTCAAGATTCACAGGTTATGTTCTCTAACCTTCCTCATTCTCATTCCCTTAATTGCATGGATCGAGAAACTCTTGAAAGACAGGTTACCCTTGAGGAAATTAAGGAAGCCGTTTGGGATTGTGGAAGTAGTAAAGCTCCGGGCCCGGATGGTTACTCTTTTGCGTTTGTGAAGAAGTATTGGGGCACTATTCAGAAGGATCTATATGATTTTGTTAACTTATTCTTTGCTTCTTGTGTTATGCCTAATGGTGCTAATTCTTCGTTTTTCACCCTTATCCCAAAGGTCAACAACCCTACCTTAATCACTGACTTTCGCCCTATTTCGCTTATTGGTATACACTATAAGATCATTGCCAAGATTTTAGCTAACCGTTTATCTAAAGTGATTGACAAGATTGTTAGCAAGGAACAGTCGGCGTTTATTGCTGGTCGTCAAATTCTTGATGGCCCCGTTATTCTAAGCGAAATCATTGAGTGGTATAAAAAACGAAAAAAGAAGCTCCTCATTTTTAAAGTGGACTTTGAAAAGGCTTTTGATTCCATAAGCTGGAATTACTTGATTCACATTCTCGACAGTTTTGGATTTGGTAATAAATGGTGCTCTTGGATTAAAGCTTGTCTCAATTCTTCGAGAGCTTCTATTCTTATTAATGGTAGCCCTACGTCTGAGTTTTCCATTAAGCGTGGTCTTAGGCAAGGAGATCCTCTATCTCCTTTCCTTTTCATCTTGGTTATGGAAGGTCTCCATAATGCTTTTGAGGAAGCAGTGGGAAATGGTTTGATTACTGGTGTTAATATTAAGAATTCTACTATCAATGTTTCCCATCTTTTCTATGCAGATGATGTGATCATTACTACGGATTGGAATGCTAAAGACATGGATAATATCATTCGTGTTCTCCATGTTTTCTATCTAGCCTCGGGTCTCAAGATTAATATTCACAAGTCTAATATTTATGGTATTGGGGTTAATAAAGATGAAGTTTTAAGTATGGCTAGCAATGCTGGTTGTATTGCAGGTGATATCCCTTTCAATTACCTTGGTCTCCCCATTGGTTCCAATATGAAGTCTATTGCTAGCTGGAAGACGCTTGTTGATCGTTTTCATATGAGGCTTTCCTCTTGGAAAGCTAATCTTCTGTCGATTGGGGGTCGTCTGACTCTTATCAAGTCTGTGCTTGGTAGTCTTGGTATCTACTATCTATCGATTTTCAGAGCACCCGAATCGGTCCTTCAAGACCTGGAAAGAATTCGGGCTAATTTTTTTTGGGGTGGTAATAAAGATAAAAACAAAATGGCTTGGGTCAAATGGCCAATTATTCTTAATTCTTTCGATAAAGGAGGGTTAAACATTGGCAGTCTTAAAGCTTTCAACCTTGCTCTTCTTCAAAAATGGCGTTGGAGGTTGCTTTCTTCCCCAAACGCCCTTTGGGTTCAGGTCATCAAAGCTTATCATGGTCAAGAAGGAGGTTTCGATACAAATGGTTGTAGCTTCAAGGGCATTTGGGCTAACATTGTTGGAACCTCCAATTTTCTCCACTCGAAAGGTATTATCTTATCTAACACTTTTCGTTTTAAAGCAGGTTGTGGCACTCGTATTCGATTTTGGAAAGATATTTGGGTAGGCGAGACTCCTCTTTTTACAAGGTACAATCGGCTCTATCATCTTGATCAAGACAAAGATTGTCTTATCATTGACCGTATTAATAATGGGCAATGGTCTTGGAATTGGTCTCGGACCAATCTTGGTGTTAGAAATCTTGCCTATTTATGTGACATGTTAAATGAGATCGGTCAACTAAATATTGATGTCAATGAAGATACTTGTACTTGGAGTCTTGGTCCTAATGGTACTTTTACCGTTAAGGATGCTCGTTATAGGATTGACCAAAATATCCTTCCTACTCTTGCTCATGCTACTACTTGGGATAAATCTATCCCTCGGAAGGTCAATGTGTTTATGTGGAGGCTTTCCTTGGACCGACTCCCTCATAGATTGAATCTCTCTTCGCGTGGTATGGATATTCCGGCCATCTCTTGTCCTTCTTGCAATGCCAATGTTGAATCTGCTAATCATGTTTTCTTCGAATGCGACATTGCTACCGATATGTGGAAGCTCGTTTTTAGATGGTGTGTGTAACACCCCCAAAATCAGGTCGCAGCGGAATGGTAACATTTGGGGTGCTACGTCAAAGTACAACAATCAAGATATAGGAAACGACCTTTAAATGGACGTTTTAAGATAAGATTTCATTCGATGCCGTAGCAAAATATCAGAGTTCATACATTAGGTCCCATAAGTTTTAAAAGTCATAAACATTCTTAATTAAACAAAAGCTTCATAATACCAAAAGATGACTTAAGTTTTTAAAGATAATAAAAGTTGCATAAACTTTAGATAAAACACAGAATCCGTCTTCATGATATCCGCCACGGCTCCCGTTCAATCTTCATACCCTAGGACCTGAAATTACATGCTAAAAGTCAACACAAAGGTTGAGTGAAATCATAGGTTTATCAGTAAAAAGGATGGACCACAAGATCGAAGTAATAGTAGACTCTGAAACACATTCAGTAGTCCAAAACGTTTATTATTGCACTAAGCTCATGACACCGAAGCCTTAACTAGATTTGTGCCCCAATTAAAAAATAGGATGCACCCGATCAAACTAGTGACCCAAGTAAAGGTGGGGATTGTCAGTCCCGATAGATCTATCCACAACACTCGCGCTTACTACAA
>BQNB010060930.1:0-36715 GCA_026074375.1 Tanacetum coccineum
TAAAAACGAGCAAAGCAATAAAAACAATTAAACATGTAAAGCATTAGACAAAACGAGTATTTAAAACGAGACAAATAAGCAAGCATAATAAATTCAATTTTAAACATGCAAACTTCTAAAAGTAAATCCTACATTAAAAGAAATTATATATTTTTTATTATATTTATTTTTATTTTTATTTATTATTTTTGTTTTTTTTATAATTTTAAAAACTTTAATCTAAATAAATGTCGCAAATTAATAATCTCTAATCATATTTTAAATCCGCACTAATTTCTAAACACTAAATGAGCAAATAAATCTATTAACTAAACATGGCAAACGTTATAGCATAAAAATAAGTTTACACTAAGCATGACAAAAATTAAATAGGCAAACATATTAAAAAACGATAAAATAAATCTACTTTAAGTATTGAAAAAGGATTAGAAAATGAAACTGAATTGAAGGGCCGCAATTTAAACGTAAACCACCCGATTTATTTAGCTAAAACAACTAATAAAAGTCAGTCTAGCTAAATAAACCCTTAAGCTCCGCGCCTCATGAGTAGACCGGTACCAAAAAAAAGTCAAACAAAACAAAACAAATGAAAATATTTAACTGTTAACAGTAAATACAATTTCTATTTTAAACTAACTAGCCTAATCCATAATTCAAAAATGGGCCCATGATTAATTCTAGCAAATCAACCGAGATCCAATTTAGCAAATGTAGTCTAAAATGTAGATGATAATTCTATAATCCCATCGCAGGTCTAAAGTTAGCAAGATATATTTGCATTTTACCATATGACTAAATCCTAATCTTACAAACAGAACGAAAGACCACAATTTTCAAACCATAAGCCCAAACTATTAAACAAAGAGCACTAAATAAACTATTAGTTATGAAACTACAAATCGGCTGAAGCAATTAGGCCAAAGCAGAATTAAGCTAATGTAAATTCCAACTCGAAATAAGAACAAGCATATTCGAAACAAAAGGTTACGAGATCTAATAAGCTAAACTAAATTTTAACCGAATTAGTACTAGATTCTACGAAACCGACTGTCAAAATAAGCTAGAGGAAAGAGTAGAAAAACAAAATAAGCAATGAACAAACTAAACTAATTCGTAAATAAGCTAGATCCCAAAAGCTTATTCTCAAACTTATTAAATCGGAGCTTATGAGAGAAATATGCAAACAAATCAAATAAGTACGAAACTACTCATTTGTCTTGTCACTTATTTGTTAATAAGCTCAGCCAATAAGCTTCAGAAATAAACTAGGAATAAAGAGCTTATATTCGAAAAGCTAAGAAAATAATTCTAAAACTTAAGCAACCAATCTTCAAAACTTTATAAAATTTCCAATAAGCCAAAAGTTTACAAATAGCTCGAAATAATCTGGAATAATACAACTAAAAAGCTTTTTAATAAGCTGAAATACATCTACAAATAAGCTACATGATAAATAAGCTAAATCAAAACTAAACTTAATTCCTACTCCTAAAATCACCACCCCAAATGTGGGAGGAGCGGATCCATTTATAGCCAAAAATGAGGGGTCATTCTTGTAATTTTAATCCCATCATTGGTGTAGTAATTGGCCAATCATTGGCTGTCAAATGAGCTCACACGGATCGCCACATTATAAAAATTGATCCAACCGATGCTTAGCTTCCACGTGTCCATTTGTTGGCTTAAACCAAACACACTCCTTTCTGGCCATTTGATCCCTTTCATTTGCAAATTGAAATAAACTCAGTGTATGATTTTTGTCTTGGCCACGTGCATTCATCTTATTCGTCCATTCCCATTATAGTGGAGGGACATGTGATATGAAATGTATTTATTTCTTTGCACGTGACATGATGTACAACATATAACAAACCCAGATTTTTATAAATTGTATTTTTGAGCCTTAAAAGGCTTGTTGGGCTTAGTGCAATATTGGGCTGGTCCGGCCCGTTAAGTGGGTTACGGGCTGGCCCAATAAGATCCGAGGGCACCGTTGGACTCGTTTTTTCGTGCTCTTTCCAATGGCATGCTTGGCTTTGTCCGGTTTTGTCTTTATTTTTGTCCTTCTCTTGATATCCGGTACCTGCACATACACAAACACAAAAACAAACATATATTTGCAATTTTTATTATGTTTTTGGTCTTTTGGGTTCGTTTTTCATGGTAAAAGATATGTATAAAATAGCAAATACCAAATTCCCCCATACTAAAGTATTGTCAATAACAATAAACTAAACAACAAACACCTAGCAATAATAAACGAGCATTACACAAGTCTACGCTAATATGAAATAATAACTAAGGAAAAGGAGAAAACTACAATTTTGGTCCACTATCTTTACCGGGTATAACACTTTTGGTCCATTTTTTTAAAAATTTTCGGGTTTAAGCCAAAAACCGAGTATCCATTTTCACATTTGAGCAAATCTAACAATTTTGGTTCACATTTGAGCCAAAACCCGAGTATCCATTTCACATTTGAGCCAAATCAGATTTAACAAAATTTTTAAAAAAATGGACCAAAAGTGTTATACCCGGTAAAGATAGTGGACCAAAATTGTAGTTTCCTCAAATAACAACTAAACTAAGCATAACAATAAGCATAAACGAATAAAGCAACAAATAAACATACTAACTAAACATGGCAACTAAAATAACAATAATAGGCATAACGATAAAAGACATAATAAGCAAATTTAAACTATAACTAATTAGAATTGAAAAGAGATAAGAAGTAGAACCCGAATGCCGAACCAAAAACGAATAAAACCGTCCAATTCCATAAACTAGACTTGATGCCAAGTTTATTTCTTACTTAAACTTTATTTACTTAATAGATTATAAAATATTTAAATTTTATATCCTAATAAGCTTATAAAATCTAATTAAGTTCTAACCTTTGAAATAAATCTAGCTTATACAACCCGTAAACTCCTCGCCTCATGTGTTGAATCGGAATTGTCAAAAATTAAAACTCACAACCTTTAAAAGAAGACAGTTAAAACAATGCAAAAAATTGTTCAAATTTTAAACTAACAAACACCGAATTTATATCAAAACTGCCACAAGAATTGGGCTCCATCCGATTTGCCCCTTTCTTTTAGCTTCCCTAATAATTGCAACAGATTAAACAAAACTCAATTCTTCTTAAGATTAATGGTGAACTAACATGTGAATAAGCTAAAACAAGACCAGAAATTAAGCACAACTGCACAACAATAAGCTATTAATACAATAAGTAAACCTACTCTACTAATGATTGTTGCTGCTGAGATAGAACAAAAGGGAAGAACAAAATTAAACCTGTGATAGAACATTAGCAATCGAACAATAAATTAAACCATCAACATCACGATCGAAACAAAAGAAATAAAATAAATAAATTCATAAACTTTCAAACCATTCGAGTCATCGATCAACAAATCAATCCGGCAAATAAGCTGGTACAAAATCCCCTAAACAATAAGGTGAATATGAATTATTCTACTCCTATTTAAAACGAACGACATTAAAAAAAATTGAAAATAAAATTTAAGATGCGTGTAGAAATTTTCCTAATCTATCCTACTACTACCTTGAGCTGGTAACAAAAATGATGCGTGAAAGAAAAAAAATGAAAGCCAAAAAGATATAAAAATAATCAAGATATCATAAGATGATGATAGATGCAAAAGATATATATATAAAGTACATATCCAATCTCCACTGCTGCGTTTTTTATCACTCGGATGTAGGGCATTTTTTTCTTAGACTTGTGCTTCATGGGCCGAGTCCATTGCATTTGGGCTTTTGTTTAACTTGTTTAAACTTGGGCTTTAATAAGTATGGGTCGGTCCGACCCATATAAATGGTGTCGGGCTGGCCCAATAAAATATGAAGGCACCGTCGAACTCGTAATCTCGTGCTCTTTTCATTCCTGTGCTCGGTTTTGTCCGCTTTGCCTTTGTTTTTGTCCATTTCTTTAATATCCGTACATGCACATACACAAACACAAAAACAAGCATATATTTGCAATTTTATTATGTTTTTGGTCTTTTGGGGTCGTTTAATTAGGTAAAAAGTATGTATAAAATAGCGAATACCAATATCTGACGAAAGGACAAAAAACGAAGCCAAAACGGACAAAACCGAGCACGGAATGGAAAAGTGTGAAAAGTCAAAGTCAACCAAAAAGTCAACCGTCAAAGTCAAGGTTAACCCCGACAAAGTCAAAGGTCAAAGCCGGGTCAGCCCATTAGTGCATTTATGAACACCAAAAGGCCCATTTCCTTTTGTATACCAAACCGGCCCAATGACAACATATAAAGCCCAATCACTTAACTGGCATTAAGCCTTATAACCCTTTCACACTTAATAGTTAACCACATTAGTCCTTTAAGGACTATTTATGCAATAACACCTGTAGGATTCTATAATTTACACAAACATGAACTAGGGAGAGAGAGTTAGAGAGAGAGAGATGGATGGAGAGAATAATGAAAAACACACTAAAGAGTATGTGTCAAATGATTTCTTCTAACACCTTCTCCATGTGTGGAGAGGGTTTAATCAAGGTATTTATTTTCTTTCTGTTTAAAATCCTTTTTCAAAGACGTAACTTCTTCTACCATTGACTTGTTATGGTTAATGGTAGAGGTAAGTTGCAGTTTTACAGAATGAAGTTCCCTTTTCAAATTTTCTTCCTTACGATTACGATCAGCGATAACTATCCTTAATTGTTCATTAATCTTTTGTTCTCTTTCTGTTAATTCAAACTTAGCCCGTCTTTCATACAGTTCAACTTGTTCCTTATATGTCGCAAGTTCAGCAGTCAATGAATTATCAACTACATTGTTCTGTGTGGGCACAGAGACACATTGGGCAGACGGTTCATATATATCATTTAATATCATCATGTATGCATCATTTGGTACAGAAGATACATTACTTTGTACAACTGGCACTGCGTTGTCCTTTACATACTGATCATATGGAATCATATTACTATCACTCGTATAATCAGCATGTGAGTCAACAATGTAGTTAGGTTGTACATCGCCATGCATCTCGTATACTTCATGATGTTCACAAACAACATCCTGATAGTGATCATGATCGTGTACCTCAGATAGAATGTCCGAATCATAAGACGGACTAGCTTCATCATAAACAGGATCTGCGGATGATAGATTTGCCATGAACATAGTCTGTGTAGTAGGAGCCTCGTCAACATCAGAATCAAAAGCATCACAGTCATCAGCTTGAAACACATTATCCACATTGAGTGCTAAGTCCTGAACTGGTTGCTCATCCATATCTTCATTAACGGCGTTATCTTGTCCACCTGCAATAAATAGCAACTGCTCTTCATCCAATGCCACCCCCATTCTCCTGAGCTTGCATCAGCAACATCTTGTCTTTGAAGTATTCTGAGTTCTGTGGTCGCTTGGGCTGAGTGCAGTTCCTTGCTATGTGGCCTATACCGTTGCAGTTGTAGCACTTAATATGTCTTGCTTGACCTGGATATGCATTCCCAAACTTGTTCTGAGCTCCCCCATAACCAGCTGCACCTGCACCCCATGCATTGTTATAACACCCCCAATTTTGACATATAGCAGCGGAAGCTAAACTGGGGTATTATTTTATAGTACAACAGTCATAATCATAGAAAACGACTCGAAAGAGACGTTTTTAAAAGATAAGTTATCATTTATTATTTCATCAGAGTTTTTACAAATAGAGGTCCCAAAATCTACATGAAAACATAAAGTTTGAATGATAACAGTTTAGCCATCTTCAAGTCCGTGCCACTCCGTGCCATAAGATGCTCAGTTACCTGAGATAAACATGCTAAAAAGGTCAACACAATGGTTGAGTGAAATTCATAGGTTTATAATAAATAGTGTGAATACAAGTCATCATAAGAGTGGGTTACGTTGTTATACACCCATAAGTGTAATAATTGCAATGAGTACAATTATTATGGAAAACAGTATTATTGCGTCTAAGCTCATGGCACTCAAACTGACTAGTGTATATATCAATAATGATATATATAAAGATAATGGCCCCCGTGTAGGTAATTGTCATATACCTATGAGTTTTAAATATAGTGCGTTTGGTTACCTATCGGCTATACACAAACGGATTCGTCAATCCCCTATAGGCATATTCACAATATTCACGTTCACTCGCAAGTGATTAATGGTCCATGATGGTGGGGGTCTTTTGGCATAAAGGGACTTAGACAACAGATGCAATAATATATCAGGATAGCATACATTTAGAAAACACTTGTATTCATGGTTTATAGCATGTATCCCCTCACGGGTTTATGAAATAAAAGATTTAAAAGTAAGGCTATGAACTCACCTTAACAGTATAGGGAAATCTGATTGATAGCAAAAGTATATCAAGTGAAAGTAACGGCTTTGTCACGCAACCTGGGGTGATATGTCAAGTCTTAGTGTGATAGTTTATGTTTTAAAACTTCATAAAGTTTAACGTATATCTTTGATTTATTAAATTATGAAAATATTGTATCGCTATTCGGGCTATCATAATCCAGAGGCCATGTAGTATCGTTTGAGGAACTAGGGCACTTTAAATCGTAAACCCAGCAAACTCGTCAAAATGAAAACTCAAATGAAACCCTTCATATGAAATTCTCTAGTAACATGATACGATAAGATTTTAAGTTTCTTCAAAAGTTAGTTGATGATAATTTATGTTAAATACATAATGAAATAATGCGTCAATTTATGATTAAGGAAAAAGATCCTCTCAAGTCGTGGTCAAACATGATACATCATGTTAAGTTTGTTGTGAGTGTAAATAAATTAGTGGGCCCTTCATTTTTATTAAAAAGAAATGTTGTATATATTTAACTTATTTGTGATTGGTGAACATGATGTATCATGTTTGACTCAACTTTAGAGGATTCTAATCCTATGATTAATAACGATAAATGTGTCAGGTTTTAATTAAAATTCATGTTCATAATATCAATATATATTTTTTTATTTATATAAAAAATTTTTATTTATATTTTCAAGTTTGCAAAATTAGCAATATATACCCTTGGTTTATAAACTTTTTCAACTTTAGTCCTCTATATATAAAATATATATAATTTAAACCTTTAACTTTGAAAATTAGAAAAATAGGTCCTTATAGTTATAACTTTTAGAAATAATTGACATTTTCAAATTCCTTTAGTTATAGTTTCTAGAAATTACAATATATTACCCCTATGCTGAAATATTTGCAAAACAAGTCCAAAAAGCCATGCAAGTTTATTTTAAGATTCTAAATGATATTTGTAGGTTATAGCTTATTAGAATAAGCTAAAATAAGATGTTCTAACGTAACAAAAGTTTAGAAAAAGGATTCGTTAGCTAGAAAATTAAACGGGTCATTTTTAGGGTTTTAATAAAAAACACATGGGTTTGAGGATTCAAAGCTTCAAACAAGAGTTCATATATGATCTTAAGAGTATTATGAACATTTTAATACAGAATATAAGCTTATGAAACAAGATCTTAGGCTTACTTGAGCTAAAATGGGTCGAAATGGGGTTTTCAAGTTCGTACGCCTAGTAACGCTTTCAAGGCTTGGTTTTTCTTGCTTCTTGGCTTCTATTATGAGCTTAGGGACTTCTCTTGATCCTTCTTGGTCTGAGTTAAGACTCCATTTGAGAGTGTATGAGTTTTTGAGGTGTGGTTTGAATGGTTGCTTGGTTCGGCTATTTATAGGGTTCAAGGAGCCTTAGTGCCTAAGTTTTCTTGAATGATTAGTGTCATAGCTAGTTAAGGTGATTCATGGAAGCTAGCATGATGAGTAATGAGAGCTAGAGGTGTAGATTTGAATGGTGGAGGGTGTTGGAGGTCACGGCTAGAAAAAGAAAACAAGGAGGTGACAAAGCTACTTGGTGGCCAAGTATATTAGCAAGGAGGTGATGGAGGTGCTTGCTAGGCTGCTTGGTGACATAAGGGTGAGGTCATGGAGGTGCTTGGTTTAAAAATGGGTAAAAATGACATAAAAAGGGGTGTCGGGTTTGGTTCATTTCGGGTTAGGGTTTAGGGTTTTAAAATGTGGATTAGGGTTAGGATTAAGGGTAGATTAAGGTTTAGGATTAGTGTTAGGATTGAGATTAGGGCTTAGGATTAAGGTTTAAGGCTTAGTTTTAGGTTTAGGGTTTAGTTTTTGGTTAAAAGTGAAATTAGGGTTTAAGGTTTTGTTTTTAGGGTTTAGGGTTTTAGATTAGGGTTTAGGATGAATTAGGGTTTAGGTTTAAGGTTTAAAAGTCATGCATTAAGTGCTTGTACCTTGTGTTAAAGTGGTGGTAAGAAACCAAAGTGATTTAGGAGGTAAAATGACCTAATTTGACTTTCTTGCATTATTGACTTGTACATTGAGCTTTAGAAAGTTGTAACTTGATTCAGGAGGGAAAAGATATTCAAATGTTGTCTATTGATACTTGTACACATGCTTTAGAGGATTGTACATTCATTTTATATGTATATTTTACATATAATTAGGGTTTTGATGTAAACGTTAACGTTTAATGCTTGTTTTGATATAACGTTTTTTTTTTTTGGATAAAAAAAAAAAAAAATAAAAATTGGTTTTTTTTAAAAAAATACGGTTTAAATGGATAATGTACTTGGTGAAATGATATTAAGATATAGACTTAACATATTAGGATGTTTACATGATATAAAAATAGATAGAGATGGCATTGGTAGAGGTTGCGTGAGCTCGTTTACTTTAGAGATGCAAGTTACGTTACATAATGAGATAAACAAAATAATTTCCTGTAAAAGGTGGTATATTATATAATAGTTAGATATATACAGTGCATCTAATTTAATAGATGGAATTTACATTGATGAAAATTATGGGTTGTTATAGTCTCCCGCCCTTAAAAGAAATCTCGTCTCGAGATTTAGTTGGATGCCGGAGTAATGTTTGAAAACAGATGTGGATACTTGGCACGAATTTGATCTTCGCGTTCCCATGTAAATTCTGGTCCTCTTTTAGAGTTCCATCTTACTTTGACTATAGGAATACGACTTTGTTTCAGTTGCTTGACTTCTCAATCCATGATCTCCACTAGTTCTTCCACAAAGTTGAGTTTGTCATCAAGCGAAAGTCTTTTAAATTTAGAATGACAAAGGATTGTAGATAAGCATTTCTTTAGATTAGAAACGTGGAAAGTACTGTGGACATTTACTAAGCTTCTTCAAGAAGCTCTAGTTGTTGCCACTGGGCCAATCCGTTCAAGGATTTTGAATGGTCTAATGTACCGGGGGTTAAGCTTTCCTCGTTTTCCGAATCAGATGACACCTTTACGAGGTGATACTTTTAACATAACACGATCTCTAACTTGAAATTCTAAAGGCTTTCGTCTTATATTGGCATAACTTCTCTGCCGGTCTCTTACAGCTTGCAAGCGTTGTCGAATTTGCACTATCTTTTCAGTGGTTTCATGATTATTTCTGGTCTTGTAAGTTGACATCTCCAACTTTCGGCCAGCCAAACAGGTGATCTGCACTTTTGACCATAAAGTGCCTCAAATGGTGCTGCCTTGATATTGGCATGGTAATTGTTATTGTATGAGAATTCTACCAATGGTAAGTGTCTTTCCCATCCTTTTCTAAAATCTATAACACAGGCTAGAAGCATGTCTTCAAGTGTTTGGATGTCCTTTACTTTGTCCAACGGTTTTGGGATGATTATAACCATACTCATGTTAATTGAGTACCAAAGCACTTTGTAATGATTGCAGAATTCTGGTTGTGAAATGATTGTACGATCCGAAAAATGATTAGATATTGGACGCCATGCTTAGAGACTATTTCTTTGATGTACCCCAAAATTTTTTTTATAACCTTGCTAAGGATTCCATACTATCTGTCTCGCGAATAGGAATGAAGTTGTGCGGGTTTGTAAGGACGATCGAAATGGAACCCAGATTGTGGTCAATGTCTATTTGAGGGTTTTGGGTAGTTTTGTGATGAAATCCATTATGATTCTTTCCCATTTCCACATAGGAATCTCCGGTTGTACCAGTAAGCCGGATGGCTTCTGACATTCTGCCTTAACTCTAGAACATGTTAAACATTTGCCAACATATTCAGCGATGATTGCCTTCATGTTAGGCCACCAAAGAGAGTTTCTTAAGATCCCGATACATCTTGTCAAGGAAACCCGGGTGATAGGGATTATTTTGATTTATGGGACTCTATGCATGATCCATGTCTCTCAGAATACCAAGAGTGGTAAACCACGCTTCGGTTCTTAATACAACGAGTTCCATCAGGACTATTTCAAATGCTTTATCCATTCCTCATAAGTTTTCAGCCTTGATGTTTTCTTCTTTGAGTGCTTCGGTTTGAGCTTTAAGAATCTGTGAGGGTAAGTTTGGATGAATGGTCATAACTAATGATCTAACTCAGAGTGGTTTGATTCATTCCTTCCGCTTAAGCATCTGCTACGACATTTTGCCTTTCAAGGTTGGTAGCGATATTCACAATCGTAATCTACAAGCAATTCTAACCAACGGAGTTGTCTCATGTTCAACTCTTTCTGATCAAGGATATGCTGAAGACTTTTATGATCAGTGAACACAGTACATTTTGTACCGTATAGGTAGTGTATCCAAATTTTAAGAGCGAACACAACTGCTCCTAATTCGAGATCATGAGTGATATAGTTTTCTTCATTAGGTTTGAGTTTGTGAGATGCATTGCAATAAACTTTCTCTCTTGCATTAACACGACTCCAGGACCCTTGATGGGAGGCATCACAGTAAACAACAAAATCGTGTTTCCTTCTGGTAAAATTTCCTAAGATTAGAGATTCACATGCTTTTTGTGGGCTTTGAGTTGGAAAGCCGACTTTTGATCTTCGCCCCAGATATACTTCTTGTTTTTCTGGGTTAATTCAGTCAAAGATTTTGCAATCTTCGAGAAACCTTCGATGAATCTTCGGTAATAACCAGCAAGTCCTAAGAATTGACGTATTTCTGTGGGTGTAGTAGGAGATGCCCAATTCTTAATTGCTTCAATCTTGGTGGGGTAACTGAATATAAAAATATATAATAATATTATAAAACTTGATTTTATTAAAACCCGGTACATTTATCGTTATTAATCATCGATCGACGTTTATAAAATCAATTATGTTATATAATTAACGTAATTTATCATCAACTAGCTTTTGAAGAAACATAAAATCTTAATGTATCACGATACTAGGGAGCTTCATGTAAGGGGTTTTATTTGGGTATAAGTTTTGACGAGTTTACTGGATTTACGATTTAAAGTGTCCTGGCTCCGCAAATGTTTACTATATGACCTCTGAATTATGATGGCCCGAACAGTGATACAATATATCCATAAATTAATAAATCAAACATGATTAAACGTTATAAAGATTTGACAATCAAACTAAGACTCGACATATTATCCCATGTTACGCGACGGAGCTTCTTTCTTTCAATCGATATTCTGAACTTTCCCGCCCGAGTAGATAACGTATCTTTTAAAAACGTCTCTTTTGAGTAGTTTTCTATGATTGTGTTTGTGATTCATGAAGTAATACCCCAGATTAGCTTCCGCTGCTATATGTCAAAAATGGGGGTGTTACACTGCATCTCCATCTTTATGTAATCCTGAAGTAAAATAGTTAGCAATAAAGCTTGGTGACGAATATGACTTTGTCATTCGTCAGAGTTCGGTTGCATTAACCTCCGGTTCCATGAGGACCATTTTATAGTATAAATATTGTACCTGTGATAAGGTAGATTCATTATAAGAACCTCCTTGACAGGGTTTCCAGCTCAAGGTGTTAGATCCTCTAACGCAGATGCATTAGATTCAATGTACTTGCTAGTATCTCTTTACCAGACACCTCAAAGCAGGCTACCTTACTAATAGTATTGCTACTAATAGAACGGTAAGAGTGAATCAGTGAGTTACTATCTCACTGATTGAAGAGAAAATTGATTTGAAAATCAATCGACGTGTCACTTGAGAAAGTGTTTTTTTAACACATCGAGAGTTTTAAGCTTTTATCAAAATTCATCAACCGTCAATTCATAATCTGGACCGATTCGATATCTAGTGTCACAGGTTTGACCCATTAAGGATCTCATAAGTCACCTACCATGAGCTTGTTTGATGTTGGCTCAAACAGGATTTCCAACTTCATTGTGAGTACTTAAGTATCACACGGATGTTCTGGCAAAACCACAAGGATAATGCATAGGACTCTTATGATAATCCTTGTTTTCACATTATGTGAGTAACAAGTAAACATGGAATAGTGTCCTATTAAGATTAATTGATGATCTCTAGGCTCTAGACTTAATTGTGCGTTTTGGTTTAAGTGATCAGAGGCTGGAGCTGACTGCCACCTTTTCAATATCAACTAACTCAGAGTGAGAAAGTCAATAGATAACGTGTTTAGTCTCCGTGAGAAATGAAACAAAAATCTTTTGAAAGATTCTAAGTGGCTAGGGAGGGTTGTGCATTCCATCACTGGGTCCATGATGTCAGTCTTTAATGTCATCAATCATCATTGTGATTCTGACAGCAGATGTATTGACCTGATTTCTGCCTAAGTGTATGGAGGGCTTCTTTCTTTTCACCCTTTATCCTTACATTTTTTTTCATTCTTTAACCCCTTCAGTGCTTACCGAGACTTCATGACTAGTACCTTGTTGGGTTTGTTCCAGTACTAGCTCCATCTCAATCGGCACTATTCCCTTATTCTCACTTTAACTCCTATTTTATGTCATACCTAAGGACTTCTACACTAACTAGTGGATTGTCCCTGGGTAGATCCCTCCGGTTCTGGCTGGATCATGGGAACTAATACCTAACCTTACCAACCTTATAACTCTGATAAAAGTAAATACATGGTCGGTCTTTTTGGTACTATTCACCTTGCTAAAAACCAATTGAAAAACTCAATCAGGTACTTGTGATATAAATATCAAAGCTTTTTGAACCTTGATTGTTTAGCACATGAAGGATGGAGTACACACATGAGTCCATAAATCACATTTTTATAAATTTTCATATTTTAATCACTTTTCTCCCCTTATCAAAAATTTCAAATCCTTTGATATTTTGGATACCAATGGATTCTTGAAAGCTTGTTAACAATCTCCTTGATAGACTTGTTATCTTTGATAGGAAGATCTTGATAATCTGAGTTTGTGCGGAAGTCCTTTGTCTTAATTCTTGTAATCTTTCATGGTTTCTTGAGTCTTGATGCTTATAGTATGTATTTGTAGGTTTGAGCCATGAGCATGTGGTAATTGAATTCGACTCTCCAGATGGTATGAGGCATCACACATATCCAGCTTTATGTATCCCCCATGAAATAAAACAGTTTGCAATTAAAAGCCGTGTGGCACGAATATGGCTTTGTCATTCGTCCGAATTGGTTAGATTAACCTCCGGTTCCGTTGGACCGTTTTACAGTTAAAATACTGTCCTGTGATCAGCGTAGATTAAAAGATCTACTTGGACTAGCGGTTTCAGCCAAAAGCGTAGGGTCTTCTAAACAGATTGTATTGATTTGCCATGCGTGCTAGATCTCTTCACCGGAACGTCGCAAAAGCAGACAATACGAGTAAGAGTTGAATCTGATAGTTACTATCTTTCTGATTAAAGCCTTAGTCATTTCAATTTCCTGTAAACCAAGTTTGATTCACATTGAATCCGCACCATCGTTTTCTTTTCCAGTTGACACATGTTTCGATTCATATAGAATATCGCAGTCACTACCAAGAGCTTGTTGATGTTGTCTCTCAAGCAGGATTTCCATCTTCATTGTGAGTACATAAGTATCACTCTGATGTTCTGGCACAATCACAAAGATAATGCATAGGACTTTTGTTAACAGCTTGTGAACTTAGTGATGTTCGACAAGTGTTAGTCATGGAATGTGTCCTAATGAGATTTATTTGATGATCTCTTGGCTCTAGACTCGATTAGTGCATTTTGGTTTTTAGTAATCGAAGGTAGAGCCAGACGTTGCCACCTATTCAATATTAAATAACTCGTTTCAGGTGAGAAAGTCAATTAGAAGTCGTCGTGTATCTCCGTGACAAATGAGACAAGTTTTCTTTTGAGAGAAACCCGAATGGCTGGGGATAAGGTTGTGTATGTGTATCACTGGGTCCAATGAGTTGTCTTCAATGTCCAGCAAATCAACTTTGTGATTCTGCACAACTTATGGATTGACCCGGTTTTGGCCCTTAGTCTGTGTGGAGGGCTTCATTCTTGTCACCTTTATCCATTATGTCTTTTAATTCTTCAAAACCACCCTTCAATGCTTACCAAGACGTCATTTACTAACACCTTGTTGTGATCTGTTCCAGTGTCTAGCTCATCTTAGTCGGCATTCTTCCCTTATACACATTTATCTCCAATCATAACCTATGGACTGATTTTTCTAATTATGGAGTGTCCTTGGGTTGATCCTCCGGTTATAATGGGTTGGATCTAGGACATATACCTATCATTACCACCCTTATTATGTCTCAGAATCGTCGTGAAATAGATGTTGTACGGTTGAGAGACTCGAACCATGAAAACCGTTTTCGAATAGCACTTTGAGTCTTTTTGATCACATTTTAATTACATTTCTACCCTTATTTTAAATTTCTATGTACACTTGACTTTTGGAAATACTGTGTGTGATTAAAACTGTTGGTCTATTGAAAAGGCAGGGGAGGAGGTAAAAATGTTGAAGATTAGCATGAATTATTTGGAACTGTGTCATCTTGCTCCCTCAATTTTACATACTGTTTGACATCATATAAAAATGATTACCAAGTTGTTAAAACGTCATAAACATTGAGGTTGACACCAAGTCATCTTATAACTATCATTTCTATTGAATTGGTCATTATTATCTTGTTCGAATCACCCCACAAAACACCCACCACCCCCCCCATTAATATTAAGGAGGACTTTTTAGGAATGGTTTGTATTACCTAAGAAGGTCGTGCAGATGATGTATCCAAATCATTAAACTTATGTTTTTCGATAGAACTCCACCTTGAAAGATGGAGTCGTGAATCACACAATTTTGAAAAGATTTTGAATATGTCAGTGACGAAAGAAATTCTTGAAAAAATTGTTGTTCAACATTTTGAAAAACAGCATGTTAGAAGACTTCTCTTCAACTTTAAGGGTAAGAGCACCTTTGGTACATACATTATTTAGAGCTTAAAACTATTGAATGTCTTGTAGAAACAGCTCAAGACATGAAACGTTGAAATTTCGCGTTGTTAGGGATAAGTTAAGTTATCTTTATGGATAAACTTTCATTTATTTGAAGTCCGGGTTAACGTTACTGATTTGCACATAAGCCATTAAGAAAACTTAGTGTCATCCCACCACCCTACTCAAAATGAAATGGTTTTGGAATGCATTTGAAACTCCTGTTCGAACTTCATTTACACGCCCGTGTCGATGTTAATCAACATTTCTAGGTACATAAATGTTATCGATTCCAAGAGACATATCGAGAAGATTGTTTTTGTGAAACATTTTCTGATTTTTGATTTTGTATTTTCTTTTTGAAATTTTATATTTTTGTATTTGTTTTTTATATGTTTTAAAATATGTACATGTTGGTGTTTGATGGAATATCAAGCAGATTCGTTTGTCAGAACCTCCAGTTCTGCTGGAGTCAAACATCTCATACAAATTCGTCTGACAAGATATTGAAACCTATCTTCGGGTAAGGCTTTAGTAAACATATTAGCTAATTGGTATTCAGTTCTGACAAAGTACAATTCAATTATACCGTTTTCAACCTGTTACTTGATGAAATGATATCGAGTATGGATGTGCTTGGTACGGGAGTGCTGCACGGGGTTGCATGAGATTGCTATGGCTGACTGAGAGTCGCAATATAACGGTATTTTGTTGTAGTTGAAGCCATAATCCTTAAGTTGTGTCCTCATCCACATTACTTGAGCACAACTTGCAGATAACGTCACGTACTCAACCTCTGCGGATGACATTGCAGTACAGTTCTGCTTCTTTGACATCTAGTTGACTAACTTATCACCTAGGAACTGTATTCCTCCAGAAGTGCTTTTGCGAGTATCAATGCATCCGGCATGGTCGGCATCTAAAAAAGCTGTTAGTTCAAAGCCAGAACCCTTCGGATACCAGAGTCCCATGTTAATGGTACCCCTTAAGTAGCGAAAGATCCTTTTAACCTCTTTGAGGTGTTTTTCAGTCGGTCTTGCTTGATATCTTGCACAATAACATACTGCTTGCACTATGTCTGGTCTACTAGATGTCAGATACATGAGTGACCCAATTTTACTACGGTAGTCAGTTTGGTCTACGGGTTCACCACTCAAGTCTGCATCTAATTTAGGTTTGGTAGCCATTGGTGTACCAATGCTTTGTCCTTTTTCCATACCATGTTTTTTAAGTATCTCTAAAGCGTACTTGGCCTGATTGATAAAGATACCTCGTGGGGATTGGTGGATCTGAAGTCCTAAAAAGAATTTCATTTCCCTTATTAAGGACATCTCAAATCTACTATGCATTAATTTTTCAAATCGTTTAGAAAATTTAGGGTTTGTGGACCCAAAAATGATGTCATCAACGTAAATTTGCACAAGTAGAATGTCCTCCCCGTATTTTATCGTGAATAGAGTCAGGTCAATTGTACCTTTAGTAAAACCTTTGGACATCAGGAAATTTGAGAGTTCATCATACCATGCTTTTGGAGTTTGTTTCAATCCATATAGAGCTTTCCTTAGACGGTAAACCTTTTCTGGATGATCAGGGTCAACGAACCCGTCTGGTTGTACAACATAAACCTCGTCCTTCAACGGACCATTAAGAAATGCCGTTTTCACGTCCACTTGATAAATTGGAAAAGACTTGTGTGCAGCATATGCGACGAAAATCCGAACAGCTTCCAAGCGAGCAACTGGAGCAAATGATTCTTCGAAATCAATACCCTCTTCCTAAGCATAACCTTTAGCTACAAGTCGTGCTTTGTTGCGAATTACAGTTTGGTCTTCATCCTTTTTGTTTTTCCATAACCACTTTATCTTGATTACGGTCTTGCAAAAGGGTTTGTCAACGAGTTCCCAGACTTGGAGTATGTCAAACTAATGAAGCTCTTCCTGAATTGCTTCTATCCATGCAGAATCAGCCATTGCTTCCTTAATTTTTTTGGTTCAGCTATACTCACGGTGAGTGCGAACATACACATTTCAGGATCAGTTGCAAGTTGTCGTCTTGTTTGCATTGGCTTGAATGGATTTCCACAAACTTGAGTTAACAAGTGATCTTTCGTCCATCGGTATTCGGAATCTTGAGGTTGATTGAAGGTATGCATATTTGAATTACCAATATTGCGTGAGGAAGACTCAGCAACTTCTTGTACCGGTGTACAGAAAGGATTGGTAAATTCATCTTGTTGGAATTGTGCATCTTTTGCTTGATTATCATTGTTTTCCTCAGCATTAACATTAGTTGGAGTTGATGGTTCTGTTGAAGAGTGAATATTAGTTGTAGGTGTTGTGTCTTGCTGTGCAGAATTGTTGGCGGGAGAAGAGGACTTATTGACACTTGAAGTACCCGTATTGAAAAATTGATCGTACAGAGGACCAAAAAGAAGTTCCAACTCTTATTGTGATGGAGCTTGATATCATCAAATAACGTCATACTTTACTATCATTTATCCCACGTATTTTACCCACTTTTATATAATTATTGCAAGATATTGGTACTTAATTGCTTAAAGTTTATTATTGCAGTAATTATGGAGTCACTTGTGAAGAAGAAGCTAAAAGGCGCAATTCTAGAGCATAAATGAAGACATTTGAAGAATACTATTTTTTGCACCTATACGCCATATCTAGCAATAAAGATACGGCGTATCAGCGCCAGCTCGGCACAAGAAACGCGTAATGATCAATTCCCGATCTGGCGTATCTACTACAACCGATACGCCGTATGCATAACTGTTCATCAGTCAAAGATACACATTTAATAAGATTAATAGTAATTATCTTAATTGATTTGATCTTATCACGTACTCTAAGGAAATTAACCCTTATACGCCGTATCCACTTATCCCCATACACTCACCAGGCATATTTCAACCTATAAAATACAAGACTCCAACACGAGTTTTTAGGTGTGCGATATCACATTATCTGTATAGTATACAACTAAAGTCGAATTTCTCAAGCCAAGAAGAGCATCCAAGGTCGAGCACTACTCCTAATTCCATAGAAGACATCGTGTAATTCTTACTTTCTTAATCATTCAATTTTTAATTGTTTGATCACGTTTGTAATAATGACAATGATTGTGGGCTAATACCCTCGGGTATTAGCCATGTTAATGAAGATTATAATGTTTGGTTTGTTTTAATCTGGCTTTGCTTAATTTATCGTTGTTGTTTAATTATGTTTATCACCTTATACTTGTTTATGTGCTTGTACATGCGACCTGTCATTCAACTGGGTCTAGGAAGACCTAACTAGTAATCTAGATGTCGGGATGGCTCTCCATGTTGTGTTCTATATACCCGGACCAATAGGATCACAAATGACACCTTATCATTACTCTTTGATTATGAGCTTAGTTGACCGACAGGTGACCCGATAATTGTTCAACCAGTATTGTTCATTTATTAATTGGTATTGATTTTGGTGGTGGACTACCGGTGTATAAAACAACATCAAGCAATAAGTGGGTAAAGTCCCGATGGGCTAGGGTATTAACAGGATCACCACTGCTTTAATTCCCTATGGTAGATTATAATTAAACTATAGGATGCTTTATGCGGATGCGTTAATCGTGACAGGATTGTTCGTGTCTAGGTCTTAGGAAGAAGTACCGCCTAAGTCTTAAGAATGATATGCCGCCTCGAGATAAGCAGCCATTGCACTAATTAATCAAACCAGCATTTAATCAAATTTAACATGGTTAATACAATTTTCTATTATTTGGCTCGTTCTGCTCTTTTGTCTTGTGTTTATTTGCTTTAGTGTGTATTGTGCTTAGAATTGATATTTGTCACCATAAACCTGTGCCAGTCACTCAGGCTAAAAACCTCCCTTTTACCTTTAGTAAATATGTATAACATAGGTTTAACCAGTAATTAGACTAATCTAGATAGAATAAAATACTGATAGAATAATAGGTTAACTCTCACTCTTAGTGTTCGACACCCTACTTACCGCGAAGCTACATCTTGACCGGGTACTCTGCCCGTTAAAGTGTTGTCTTTAGGTTAGTCGGCTAAATATAAATGTAAAACCTGATAATCATAAATAACACCTATACAACGACACATCAAGGTTTTTGGCGCCGTTGCCGGGGAGTGATTAGTTTCATCTTTATTTCTTTAGATATTTCTACCCTTTAACTTGTTTAGTGTAAAATTATTAATTCTGATTTCTAACTGCTAATTGTTTAGTTTAATTGTGTGCTTTAATTTATTGCATTTAATTATGTTTTATATAGTATTCTGTTCTGGCTGATCACTTGATACGGCGTATCTACCAGTTGGATACGGCGTATCTAGCTTTCTACTCAGGACAGCGTGTTGTTTTTACTGTCTAAACGGTGTATTTGTTCTTCTAAACATACGGCGTATTCAGTGAACTCGATACGGCATACTGCTATTCAACAGACTCATACAACGTATTACTAATCAATAGAATATGGCGTATCGGTCATCTGATACAGTATACAGAACTAAGAATTAATTTCCGTGTTTAAATTTCTATATTCCTTCTCGTAAGAGCATATCCAACTGATTAATTCTCTAGTTCAGGTGGTGCATGACACGGAGCTCTACTAAAGAACTACTCTCACCTCTCGAAAACCCTGAACGAGTACTCCGCTCAAGAAAGAAGCTTTTTGATAACCTAAGCCTCGTGGAATTAAATCCACTGGAGGACGATCAACTTTCTGAAATCAAAGAGCATATAGAAGAAGTTACAGAAATAATGGCGGAAACAATGGAACAATACATGAGCAAAACCCGAGAGGATTACGGGTCAGGATTACGGGTCGGGCGTCACTAGGCCCACAATCAACCAAGTCACCCCTTTCGAATTAAAGGGGCAATTTCTTAAAGAACTTCGTGACACCACTTTCAGTAGCTCAGAACAAGAAGATGCAAACGAGCACATCGAAAAGGTTCTCGAGATTGTTGACTTATTTCACATCCCAAAAGTAACTTAAGATCAAATCATTCTACGAGCCTTTCCCGTATCTCTTACTGGAGCCGCAAGCAGATGGTTAAGGAACCAACCATCATGCTCGATTACAACCTGGGAAGTTCTCAAAACTAAGTTTCTAAATAAATACTATCCACCTGCCCGTACTGCAAAGAAAATGGAGGAAATCAACAACTTCCAGTAGGAACCCGATGAAAGCCTTTTCTGTGCATAGGAAAGATTTAAAGAATTGCTAATGAAGTGTCCTCAACATTACCTAACTGACATGCAAGAAGTCATCTTGTTTTATAATGGGCTCGATGTTCCAACTCGACAAATCCCGGACTCAAAGGGTGCCATACCTTCAAAAACTTTTGTTGCTGCTAAAACAGCCATCCAAGAAATGGTTGTATACTCCTAGAAATGGCACAATGGAACATCTTCAAGAACCAGAATACTGAAACTTCTGACGGGCTTGCTGCTATCCAAGCCCAACTCAACAATCTTGGACGCGAAATAAATAAGGTTAATGAGAAAGTATACGCTACTGAGGTCGGATGCGAACTATGCAAGGGACCACACTATACAAAGGATTATCCATAGAAGGAAGAAGGAAAAACTCTAAAAGAAGCCTACTACACACAGTTTGGTGCACCCTATCAACCTGGAGGATAGTACAAAGCAGCAGGACCAAGATTCTACCAACGCAATAACGGAAATTCTTCATACCCTGTTCGAAGAGAAACTATGGAAGAATCACTGGCCAAATTCATGGCTGAAACAACTAAGAGGCACGAAGAAAACTCAAACATCATCAAAGAAATCCGAGTTTCTACCGATGCAGCAATACAAAATCAAGGAGCATCGATTAAAACCTTGGAACTACAAATCGGACAAATGAGTAAAGTATTACAAGAAAGGAGGTTCAAAAGTCTACCTGGCTCCACAGAAACAAATCCGAGAGACCAAGTGAAATCGATCTCAACTGCTACAGTTAATTTATCTAAGATACGCCGTATGAAAACATGGTCCATACACCATATCGGGATCACAACACAGATTCATGTTTCTTGAAACAGTCCCCTCCCCAAGGCGACTGCACAACTACTGCTGTGATGGTTTAAAGGAGGCACATAGAGCAAATATTCTAGATGCTTATGATGACATACTGCCTCAGAAAGAAAAAGATCCAGGGAGCTTTACCTTACCTTGTTTAATTAATAACATTTGTTTTGATAAAGCCCCCATTGACCTAGGAGCTAGTGTGAGTGTTATGCCATTCTCTACCTATACCAACCTTGGTCTAGGTGATTTGTCTCACACTAGGATGACCATTGAATTGGCCAATAGAACCATAAAGCAACCAAAAGGCATTGCCACTAATGTGCTAGTTAGGATTGGCAAATTTGTTTTCCCTACTGACTTTGTCATCTTGGAGATACCCGAAGATAACGGTGTTCCTTTGATCCTCGGGCGACCATTCCTGTCCACTGCCCATGTCAAGATCGATGTCTATAAAAGAAAAGTTACTTTAAGGGTCGGGGAAGAAAAATTGGTTTTTAAAAGCGTTAAGCCTGCCTCTAGCATAATCAAGAGGGTCTTTATGGATGAATGAGCCGTAAGGAAGGAAAATGTCAAACTTAAAGACCGGCTGAAACAAAAGTGCTCCCCGGGAGACAACCCGGTTATGTTTTTAATTGTTTATCGCATTTAAATTGTTTGAATTTTAATTTTATATTGAGTCTGTCTGCCCAGACATAAATATGGCGTATCAAACCCCTCTGGATACGGCGTATGCATGTCTGGACAATTATAATTTTTTAATTTCAGTATTTAAATTCTAGTATTTAATTTTTTTTACATGTTTACATACAGCGTATGCTAGGGTTTGGGATACGACGTATTGTAACCTATACAGTTGTATGTTTAACTGTTTGCTTGTATTGTAGGTTAGCGAAAGCACGAATTGCACGAACGTCTTCTAACTTTTCTGCAGGACCTTGCTGTAAACGAAACCAACTTTAATAGTCTGAAAATACCTCGCGTTGACCTCTCTTGGGCATTCTGAAGCCCTCTTCAACACTCTTCTTGCTCAAACACTCAAAATGGAAAACCATTCGGAGCAAACTATCAGGTAAGTTTCCTTGTTCTAGTTCTTTTCCCATATTATTTAACTGTTTGTCTATACAATGAGGATGTTGTATAATTTAAGTGGGGGGATGGAGAATTAGAACGTACTTGTTCTCATTTTCACAAATAAAATGCTAACATGCCTAAAAATGGATCAAATTTAAAAAAACAAAAAAAAATTAGCATAACTTTTTGTGAAAAATCACTAGTTATATTACCTAGCGTACTAAAACCCTTAATGTCTATGTGTGAGAATTAAGCCTATCCATTTCCAATTGCTTACTAAAATTCCACAAAAATAAGAGTGTGCCGGTGATGTAGTGGACTTTATAACTTGGCCTGGTATATCACTCGAGACCTCAATGATGAGTACTATGGATTTAGATGGAGTAACATGCTTGACTGGTAAATTTCTAGGATTAAACCAAAAAGCCTACATGTCGTAATACTAACTAACTACACTGGTTAGTTAACCCCCGTGTAACCCTTTTGCTTACTCTCATTTTTAGAGTAAAGATACCCCTAGAACAACCTGCTGAGCCATTCCTTTCTTTTTTTCCTCAACAATTAAAAATTGTTTCGTTTCACCTTTGCACCTTAGCCTACCATGTAGATTAAAGCCTATTTGATCAAATGTTGTTAGTCTCTTTCGTGTAAAGTTTTGTAGTTCCTGTGTCAAAGTGAAAATTTCTCTATCTATGTAATGGTCGGGAAAATTGCACAATGCAATGGGAATGTTTGTAGCTCGTGTGTTTTTGCTACTTTCATAATTATGTATTATGTCCGAAAGAAAAAAAGTTCAAGAGAAAATTAGCCGGACAAATAATGATTATGAAGACGGTGAAATTATGCCAAGATTTTATGTATTGTAAAAAGAAAAAAATTATGAATGATGAAAAAGATAGTCGGTTCATAGAGCTTACTCCGATGAAATTATTTGAAAGGATCGATTATTCGTTGATACGCACAAAAATCAACGATGTAACGTATTGTAAAAAGCGGCCGATAACACCACTTATTTTGTAAAAGTATGTAAAGTTCGGTATGTAAGGGAAGTTAACCGTTATGGGAACGCCAAATTAGGTTGTCATTGTCATCTATGATCGAGACGTTTGTTTATAAGTTCGAGTCTTTGTCATGGGACGGTCGTGAAAGTTTACTAGCAACCAGCACCTATGTGTTGGCTTTTAATCTATTTGTTTTTTTATTTATTTAATCACTAGTTTTTACCTTTCTGTTCCCTGATAACTAAACCTTAGGAACTCCCTCGAATCAGGAGTGTACGAGCATGGTAGTCTATTCCGTCGATACGCCTGTATTCCATGTCTCAGCTGCCTTGTTTAACGCCGAACTCTGGAGAAAGTTCAGAAGCTCCACACCCTATATCATTTCTTCCTCTAAAAAAATGATATAAAAAACCCGATCCTTCTAATAAATACCCAATTTACCTTTTGACTTGTTACTCCTTAGCTTTAGAGGTGGAGATGTGTATCCTTGCCAAGCCTATGATACAAAGCTAAATCACGACTGAGCAAATGAGCGTACCACTAAAATGATACACCCTAGATTAGTTGAGTGATCTGAGTGATTTCATTTCCATATTTTGTGAGGAGCTTGGTTTTGTACAGGTGATCTGAACATGGAAGAAACGCTTAACGGAAAAATCCTTAACCTCGGTTGGGATACATTTTCAAAATCTTTCTAAAGTCTACTTGAGGACAAGTAGGATTCAAGTGGGGAGATATTTGATATCATCAAATAACATCATACTTTACTATCATTTATCCCACGTATTTTACCCACTTTTATATAATTATTGCAAGATATTGGTACTTAATTGCTTAAAAATTATTATTGCAGTAATTATGGAGTCACTTGTGAAGAAGAAGCAAAAAGGCGCAATTCTAGAGCTTAAACGAATACATTTGAAGAATACTATTTTATGCACCTATACGCCGTATCCAGCAATAAAGATACGGCGTATCAGCGCCAGCTTAGCATAAGAAACCCGTAATGATCAATTCCCGAACCGGCGTATCCACTACAATCAATACGTTGTATGAAAAGCTGTTCATCAGTCAAAGATACGCATTTAATATGATTGATGGTAATTATCTTAATTGATTTGATCTTATTGCGGACTCCAAGGAAATTAACCCTTATACGCCGTATCCACTTTTTTTTTTTTTTTTTTTTTTTCTAACCCCATACGGCGATAATCAGGTATTTCAGACACTATAAATACAAGACTCAAAAACGAGTTTTAGTGTGCAATATCACATTCTCTGTATAATATACTTCTGAAGTCGAATTTCTCAAGCCAAGAAGAGCAGCCAAGGTCGAGCACCAATCCTAATTCCATAGAAGACATCGTGTAATTCTTACTTTCTTAATCATTCGATTTTCTTAATTGTTTGATCACGCTTGTAATAATGACAATGATTGTGGGCTAATACCCTCGGGTATTAGCCATATTAATGAAGATTATAATGTTTGGTTTGTTTTAATCCGGCTTTGCTTAATTTATCGTTGTTGTTTAATTATGTTTATCGCTTCATACTTGTTTATGTGCTTGTACATGTGACCTATCATTCAACTGGGTCTAGGGAGACCTAACCAGTAACCTAGATGCCGGGATAGCTCTCCATGTTGTGTTTTGTATGCCCGGACCAATAGGATCACAAATGACACCTTGTCTTTACCCTTTGATTATGAGCTTAGTTGGACCGGCAGGTGACCCGATAATTGTTCAACCAGTATTGTTCTTAATTAATTGGTAATTGATTTTGGTGGTGGACTACCGGTGTATAAAGCAACATCAAGCAATAAGTGGGTAAAGTCCCGATGGGCTAGGGTCTTAACAGGATCACCACTGCTTTAATTCCCTATGGTAGATTATAATTGAACTAGATGATGCTTTATACGGATGCGTTAATCGTGACAGGATTGTTCGTGTCTAGGTCTTAGGAAGAAGTACCGCCTAAGTTTTAAGAATGATGTGCCGCTTCGAGATAATCAAGCCATTGCACTAATTAACCAAACCTGCATTTAATTAAATTTAATATGGTTAATACAGTTTTCTATTATTTGGCTCGTATCGCTCTCTTGTTTTGTTTTATTTGCTTTAGTTAATATTGTGCTTAGAATTGTTATTTGTCACCATAAACTTGTGCTAGTCTCTCAGACTGAAAACCCCCCATCTTATTAGACAACATATATAGCATAGGTTTAACCAGTAATTAGACTAATCTAGAATAGAATAAATACTGATAGAATAATTGGTTAACTCTCACTCTTAGTGTTCGACACCCTACTTTCCGCTAAGCTACATCTTGACAGGGTACTCTGTCCGTTAAAGTGTTGTCTTTAGGTTAGTCGGCTAAATATAAATGTAAAACCCTGATAATCATAATTAACACCTATACAACGACACATCACCATACAAGGAAAGTTTGATCGTGGGTCTAAGTGAAAGGTTGAATATGATATTGCACCTACAAGCGATCCAAAGGAAGCAATGTGCTTCTACTGCAACACAAAGGGGCATTAGAAGCGTAGCTGCCCAAAATATCTGAAGGACCTTAAAGAGGAAAAGGTCGAAAAGGGTGGTCACTCAGGTATGTTTATGATCGAATTCCACAATACTATAACTTCATATTCGTGGGTCCTAGATACACAGTGTGGTACTCACATTTGCGCTGTTTTATAGGGTCTATAGGAAAGTAGGAGGTTCAAGCATAGAGAGCTCAACTTAGTCATGGGAAATAGGAAAATCACACCCTTGACAAGGATTGGAAATTACGAGCTCATGCTGAAGTCTGGAGTTAGGATAAATTTAAATAATTGTTGTTATTTGTCAGAAATGACAAGAAACATTATTTTATTTCATGCTTTGTTTAAGGATGGTTATCAATTTTCATTTGATAATGAGAATGAAGATATTTTAGTTTATTCAAATGGTTGTTTTATGTTCAAAGCTTTTCCTTGCAAAGGCATATATGAAATTGTTGAATGTATTAGTAATAATGGCAATATGATTTTAAATGTTGGTTTGTCTAATGAGCTTGATAAATCGAAATTGTGGCACTCTTGTCTTGGGCACGTAAACAAGAAATGCATCGCCCAACTCCAAAAGGATGGAGTGTTGGAATCATTCGACTTCAAATTGGATGATGTATGCGAGTCTTGCTTATTGGCTAAGATGACTAAATCCCCGTTCACAAGAACGTGTGAAAGAGGTGATGGACTATTGGACTTAGTACACACGGATGTGTGTGGGCCATTCCGATCAGCCACAAAAGATGAAAAACGCTACTACGTTACGTTTACTGATGATTTCAGTAGATATAGATATGTTTTGTGGCTGATCGGAATGGTATCAAATATTCAGAATCGAAGACGACTTGTTCAACTTCGATACACCCTTGTGTATAGCCTTTGAAGAATTCAACTGCCTACTCAAAATTGACTCGGATCTATTCACTTATGACATCCAAGAGTTCAAAACATACGACGAATACGAACAGGAGTTAAATTATGATGAAACCCAAGGACTTAATGAACAATAGTCAAATAATAAGGTACCGTACCGATTTTGTGACCATATATGTGAACCATACCGATTCAAAAATAGGATTGCTAAATGGCCTACATGTAGCTTAGATATTAATAGATTTTGTAACGGGGGTGAGCTACCAGGGATGGTTAGAGTAGGTCGCATGACTTATTTTCAAGATCACAAATGGTACGACGGTTTAATTGATGGATGCCTTAAGAATGAAGCTTTAATGCTTAAGGAACGAATTGAAGGATCATGGGGAGATGCGACTCCTAGTATAATGAAGTTTTGCACATGGCTAAGAGACAGTTTTGAAAACTTCCACGAGCTAGGCTACTATGTACTAGTGAAACCTGAAGAATGTTGTTGGAAGGTGAATACTAATGAAATTTGTCCATACACTCACTAGGACAACCGCCTCCAAGGACCATACACAAACACCAAACTAAATGGAACCTATGACCATTACCTTGATACTGACTGCATGCCTGAAAAGAATTATAATGCAAAACTACGCAGAAATATTCAAGAAGGTCAAGGATACATGGAGAATCTCGCTTATGAAACATCAGCCTGCAAGATTAGGAAGTTTGAAATGATGAAATACACCTTTGAGGTTGATGAAGAATATGTGGCCATCAAGGAACTCATCAACCATTCAGAAACCAATGAGGACGCACGATATGCTTACCGAGAACTCTTTCATAAGATGGATGATGGATGGCTCGTGACTAGAGCCACGAAGTGATGAAGCCGCAAGAGAAGAAAAGGTCGAACTTAACGACCGGATGAAACAAAAGTGCTTCCCGAGAGACAACTTGGTTATTTTTATATTGTTTATTGCACTTTAATTGTTTAAATTTTAATTTATTGTTGAGTCTGTCTTCCCAGACATGACATACGGCGTATTGAACCCCTATGGATACGGCGTATGTATGTCTGGACGTTATTAGTAAATTTAAATTTCAGTATTTAATTTCTAGTATTTAATTGTTTTCACAGGTTTACATACGGCGTATCTTAAGGTTTGGGATACGACGTATTGTAACCTGTACAGTTGTGTGTTTAATTGTTTGCTTGTATTATAGATAGCGAAAGTATAAATTGCACGAATGTCTTCTAATTTTCATGCAGGACCTTGCTGAAACGAATTCGACTTAATGGTATACTCTGAAATTTCCAAGTGTTGAATTCTCACGGGCATTCTGAAGCCCTCTTCAATACATATTTTGCTCAAACACTCAAATTGGAGAACCATTCAGAGCAAACTATCAGGGGAGTTTCCTCGTTCTAATTCTATTTCCCTTACTATTTAATTGTTTTATCTATACAATGAGGACGTTGTATAATTTAAGTGGGGGATGGAGAATTAGAACGTACTTGTCCTTATTTTCATAAATAAAATGCTAACATGTTTAAAAATGGATCAAATTTTAAAAAAAAATTAGCATGCTTTTTGGGAAAAACTCACTAAATTACACTACTTAGCGCACTATAACCCTTAATGTCTATTTGTGAGAATTAAGCCTATTTCGTTTCCAATTGCTTACTAAAAATTCCACAAAAATATGAGTGTGCCGGTGATGTAGTGGACTTTAAAACTTGGCTTGGTATATCACTCGAGACCTCAATGATGAAGTACATATAGTTTAGATGGCAGTTAATGCATTAAACTAGTAAATTGTCTAGGATAAAAACCAAAAGCCTACATGTTGTAAAATTTAAATAACTTCACAGGTTAGTTATCCCCCGTATAAACCTTTGCTTACCTCTCATTTTTAGTTAAGTACCCCTAGAATAACTGCTGAGCCATTCCTTTCTTTTTTCACACCAATTAAAAAAATTGTTTCATTTCACCTTTACACCTTAGCCTACCGTGTAGATTAAAGCCTATTTTGATCGATGTTGCTAGACGCTTTTCGTGTAAATTTTTGTAGTTCCTGTGTCAAAGTGAAATTTCTATATCTTTGTAATGGTCGGGAAAATTGCACAATGCAATGGGGATGTTTGTAGCTCGTGTATTTTTGCTACTTTGTTATTATGGATTATATCCGAAGAAGTTAAGTTCAATGGAAAAATTGTCAGACAAATGATGACAGTGAAGACGGTGAAACTACACCGAGATTTATGATGTATTGTTGCGAAAAAATGTGAAAGAAAGATAGTCAATTCATTGAGCCTATATCGAAGGCATTGTACGAAAGGATCGATTATTCGTTGATACGTACAAAAAATCAACGATGTAAAGTATTATAAAAAGTGGCCGATATCACCACTTATCTTGTAAAGTATGTAAAGTTCGGGATGTAAGGGAAGTTGACCGTTATGGGAACGACAACTTAGGTTGTCATTGTCATCTTATGATCAAGACGTTTGTTTATATGTCCAAGTCTTTGTCATGGAACGGTCGGGAAAGTTACTAACAACCGTACCATATTTGTTGGCTTTAATCTATTTGTTTTGTGATTTTTATTTTACAACCATTTACTTCCCTTTCTTGATAACTATCCTTAGGATCTACTCAAACGAGGATGTGTACGAGCATGGATGTCTATTCCGTCGGTACAGCCATGTATGCATGTCTTAGCTACCTTGTTGGACGATGACCTTCGGTGAAAGTCAGAAGCTCTATACCCTATATCGTTCTTCATCTTAAAGATTGTAGAATGATTAAACCCAAGCCTACTAATAAATACCCAATTTACCTTTTGACTTGTTACTCCTTAGCTTTAGAGGTGGAGACGTGTATCCTTGCCAAGCCTATAATACAAAGCTAATCACGACCGAGCAATTAAGCGTACCACTAAAATGTTACACCCTAGATTAGTTGAGTGATCTGAGTATTTTCATTCCCATATTGCGTGAAGAGCTTGGTTTTGTACAGGTGGTTAGAACGAAAAAAGTGTTTAACAGGAAAAATCCTTAAACTTCGGTTGTGATACATTTTCAAAGACCTTTCTAAAGTCTACTTGAGGACAAGTAGGATTCAAGTGGGGGGATATTTGATATCATCAAATAACGTCATATTTTACTATCATTTATCCCATACATTTTGCTCACTTTTATATAATTATTACATGATATTAGTACTTAATTGCTTAAAGTTTACAATTGCAGTAATTCTGGAGTAACTTGTGAAGACGAAGATAAAAGGCGCTATTTTGGAGCTAAAACGAAGACATTTGAAGGAAATTGTTAACTGATACTATACGCCGTATCCAACAATGAAGATACGGCGTATCAGCGCCAGCTCATCACAAGAATACGCGTAAAGATCAATTCCCTATTAGGCGTATCACTCATCACCTATACGCCGTATGCACAACTGGTCATCAGTCAAAGATATGCAATTAATGAGATTAATGGTGATTATTCCTGATTGATTTGATCTTATCACGAACCTTAAGAAATGAAACCTATACGTATATTCTCCTATCACCATATGGCGTATCCAGGCAATTTTCAGACACTATAAATACGAGGCTCAAAAACGAGTTTCAGTGTGCAATATCATATTCTCTGTATAGTATACTACTAAGGTCGAATTTCTCAAGCCAAGAAGAGCAGCCAAGGTCGAGCACCACTCCTAATTCCATAAAAGACATCGTGTAATTCTTACTTTCTTAATCATTCGATTCTTAATTGTTTGATCACGCTTGTAAAATTACAATGATTATAGGCTAATACCCTCGGGTATTTGCCTGTTTATGATGTTTGAATGTTTGGTTGGTCTTAAATTTCCGGTTGCTTTATATTCATTGTTGTTTAATTATGTTTATTACTCGTACTTTTTATGTGCTTGTACATGGACCCTATCATTCAACTGTGTCCTAGTGAGACTTTAAAGGTAATCTGATGTGGGATAGCTCTACATATTGCGTTTTTTATGCGGGACTAAATAGGATCACAAATGACTACCACTTTGTCTTTACCCTTGTGAGTTTATGAGTCTTAGTTGACCTGCAGGTGACCCGATGTTATTGATGCAGGCGATCCATTTCTTAAGTAATTGGTAATTGATTTTGGTGCTGATAAGGCTATAAGACAACATCAAGCAGTAAGTGGGTAAGTCCCGATGGGCTAGGGTATTAACAGGATCACAACTGCTTTAATTTCATATGATAGATTATAATTAGACTATTGGAAGCTTTATGCGGATGCGTTAATCGTGACAAGATTATTCGTATCTAGGTCTTAGGAAGAAGAACCGTCTAAGTCTTAAGAATGATATGCCGCCTCAAAATAAGCAGCCGTTGCACTTAATTAAACACATCAACATTTAATTGGATTGAACATGGTTAATACAATTTTCTTTTATTTGGCTCGTACCGCTCTTTTGTCTTGTATATATTTGCTTTAGTGTTTATTGTGCTTAGAATTGATATTTGTCACCTTAAACAGGCGCTAGTCTCTCAAGCTGAAAACCCCCCAATTACCTCAAGTAAATATGTACAACATAGGTTTAACCAGTAATTAGACTAATTACTGATTGATTAAAATCTGATAGAATATTAGGTTAAAATTCGTTCTTTGTATTAGACATCCCTATTACTAGCGAAGATACTAATCTTGACCATGAGTACACTGACGTTAGAGTGTTGTTTTTATGAGTTTGTCGGTAATATATAAATGTAAAACTTGATAATAACCAAATCACTACACCACGACGACACACATCACCTGTTAACCAAATTCCCTAGACTGAAATGAAGCAATTGATGACAGCAGAGTTTTTCCCAGTAGAAGAAGTTCAAAGGATGGAACACGAGTTGTGGAATCTGAAGGTTAAGGAGTTTAGCATTGTTGCTTATACCTAGAGATTCAATGAGTTGGCCTTGATGTGTCCAAGAATGGTCGAACCAAAAAGTGTGAAAGTTGATGCTTACATCCGAGGATTGTCTGAAAACATCAAGGGTGAGGTTACTTCTTCTAAGCCTACCAACCTGAGTGAAGCTGTGCGTATGGCACACAAGTTGATGGAGCAAAAGTTGCAAGCAAAGAAAGAAAAGGAATTGAAGGGAACAAAAGGAAGTGGGAGAACTTCCAAAGTGGGAACAGTAGTAGGAACAACTACAAGGATAACTCCCGCCATCAGCAGAATAATCAAAAGCAAGGAAATGTGCGAGCTATGACCACTGCTCTGAACGAGGGTAATGTGCCTACTGGATCACTTTCGAGGTGTAACTGCTACTTTGCTCGTCATATTGGTCATTGTACAATCCAGTGCCATAAGTGTGGAAAGGTTGGGCACAAGGAGAGATATTGCAATGAAAAGGTTGTTGCCACTGGTGCAAACACTCAGCCCATTTAGACTTGTTATGATTGTGGTGAGCAACGACATACCAGGAACCACTGCCCAAAGAAGAACAAGCCACAAGGTGGAGACGCTCGTGTATAACACCCCCATTTTTGACATATAGCAGCGGAAGCTAATCTAGGGTATTATTTCATAGTACAACAGTCATAATCATAGAAAACAACTCGAAAGAGACGTTTTTAAAAGATAATTTATCATTCTTATTTCATCAGAGTTTTACAAACAGTGGTCCCAAAATTACATGAAAAATAAAGTTTGATGATAACAGTTTCGCCATCTTCAAGTCCGTGTGTCCACTTAGTTGCCAGAAGATGTTAAGTTACTGAGATAAACATGCTTAAAAAGGTCAACACATGTTGAGTGAAAATTATAGGTTTTATAATCAATAGTATGAATACAAGTCATCATAAGAGTGGGTTACGTTGTTATACACCCATAAGTGTAATAATTGCAATGAGTACAATTATTATGGAAAACTAGGGGTGAGCAGAAGAAACCGAAAAAACCAAAACCAAACGGAAAACTGAAAAAACCGACCAAAACTAAAAACCGACGGTTCGGTTTTTAATTTTTCAAAAACCGAAAAATTTTGGTTCGGTTTTGGTTTTTGTTCAAAAACCGAACAGAACTGAACCAAACTATTTTTATAATAATATATAATTAACATAATGTAAATAAATAAATGATAACTAAAAATTTTATGAGTATAAATTAAATGGATTCATGAGTATAAATTAAAGGGGATGAGCTTTTGGGATATTCCGTTACGTGGTAATATGTCATGGGGGTGGAGAAAAATTCTCCAACTTCGTCCTACTATCCGTGAGTTCATATGGTGTAAAATTGGGAATGGGGCTGCTACATATCTTTGGTACGACAAATGGTGTGAGTTGGGGCCGTTATCAAAGCTTATTACATCGCGTGTTATGTGCCGTGTTGGCCTTACTCACAACTCTCGGGTTATGGATATAATTCAAGATGGTGCTTGGAATTGGCCTCATGATTTACTTTCTAAATATCCTATTCTTTCTACATGTCATGTCCCTACTGTTGTAAATAGGGCGGACTGTTTGGTCTGGCGTGATAGTCAAGGGGCTGATAAGCCTTTTTCGGTGGCCCAAGTTTGGAACGACATTCGGCCAAGAGATTCTCAAGTTGAATGGTACCCGGTGGTTTGGTTTGCTTTATGCATCCCTCGGCATGCTTTTAACTTATGGCTCGTTGTTAGAAGAAAGTTAAAGACTCAAGACTTGGTTAGCATTTGGGACGTTTCGAACTACTTGGGTTCTCTATGTTCGTTGTGCGAGTTGCAACCGGATTCTCACGACCACTTGTTTTTTGAATGTCTATTTGCTATAGAAGTTTGGGATCGGGTGAAAGGTTATGCTGGCCTTGATTCATCTAATCCTAATATTTATGACATAATTTCTGATTTAATTCCTATTGCTAGAAGACGCTTAATGTTAAGTATTGTTGCTAAGCTTGTGGTTGCGGCTTTGACCTACTACATATGGCAAGAGCGGAATTGGAGACTATTCAAGAAGGGCAAGCGAAACCCCAATCAGATATGTGAGTATATCCGTGCTTCGGTACGGTTCAAGCTTATGTCTTGCAAGTTTAAGAAGTCCAGAAGTGGTGTTAGGATGGCTCGGCTTTAGGAGTTACCTGAGGCTATATTTGTCTAGTTGTTTCCTTGTTTTGGTTTTGGCTCCATTAGGTGGTTTTTTTTCCTATTGGGGTCATTGGTTATGTAATCATTAGGTAGTGGTCATATTGCTGTCATTATGATATAGAGGTGTTCAAGCTTAGGCTTGGGGTTAATGTGACCCTCAGTCACTTTCCATTGTACTTATTGGCTTTTTGGGTTTTTAATATAATTTACCGGGGTGAGTCCCTTTTTCCCCCAAAAAAACTAAAAATTTTAAATTCATATTTATTTTATGGATGAAATTATTATAATATATATTATCTTATTGTTCATATATATGTTTGTTGTGTACGTATGTTTACTTGACAAATATATCGTTCCAATGACAAGGATCATACTTATGTGTATTTTCACATGCATGTGTGTGTCTCTCATTTATATGTGTATAATTGTTAAAATTTATGTAAACATTATTAGACTCATATTGACAAAAAAGTTTTTTTTAAATAACCAATTTTTTACATAAAACAAGTTTAATAATATAAATTAGCAACAACCAAATTTAAACGGTTTGAAACCGAAAAAACTAAAAAACCGAACCCCAAAAATACCTGAGATAAACATGCTAAAAAGGTCAACACAATGGTTGAGTGAAATTCATAGGTTTATGGTAAACAGTTTGAATACAAGTTCAATAGTGGGTTACGTTGTTATACACCCATAAGTGTAATAATTGCAATGAGTACAATTATTATAGAAAACAGTATTATTGCCCGAAGCTCATGCACCGAGACCTTGAGATAATCAATAATCACAATAAGTTGCCCCAACGGGTGCCTTTGCCAAACACCCGTATAGTGTTTCAAATGAAGTGCGTTTGGTTACCAGAAAGTATAGGTACACCAACGGGGAAGCTCAGTCCTAAATAGATCTATTCACAGCATTCGCGCTTACTCCGAAAAGTAATTAACGGTTCATGATAGTGGGGTCTTAATGGTAAAAGTAAGGACTTAGGCAATAATATATCAGGATAGCATACAGTTGGAAAAATACTCGTATTCATGGTTTATAGCATGTATCCCCCTCGCGGGTTTATGAAAACATTAGAAGATTTAAAATGCGAGGCTATGAACTCACCTTAACAGGGGAAATCTGATTGATGGCAAAAGTATATAAAGTGAAAGTAACGGCTTCGTCACGCAACCTGGGGTAATATGTCAAGTCTTAGTGTGATGGTTTATGTTTCAAAACTTCATAAAGTTTAACGTATTACTTTGATTTATTAATTTATAGAAATATTGTATCACTGTTCGGGCTATCATAATCCAGAGGCCATGTAGTATCGTTTGAGGAGTCAGGGCACTTTAAATCGTAAACCCAACAAACTCGTCAAAACAAATACCCAAATGGAACCCCTCACATGAAATTCCCTAGTATCGTGATACGATAAGATTTTAAGTTTCTTTAAAAGTTAGTCGATGATAAATTACGTTAAATATATAACGTAATTGTTTTATAATGCGTCGATCGTTGATTAATAACGATAATTGTGTCGGGTTTTAATAAAATCGAGTTTTATAATATTAATATATATTTTTATAATTTATATAAAAATATTATATTTTATATTTTTAAGTTTGCAAAAATGGCTATACCCTTGGTTTATAAACTTTTACAAGTTTAGTCCTTTATATATAAAGTATATATAATTTAAACCTTTAACTTTAGAACTTGGAAAAATAGGTCCTTATAGTTATAACTTTGGAATAAATGACTTTTTTAGCACCTCTATTAGTTATAAATTTCAGAAAGTTACGATATATACCCCTTGCATGGAAATAATTTACAAATCAAGTCCAAAAAGCCATGCAAGCTTATTTTAGGGTTCCAAATGATATTTGCAGGTTATAGCTTATTAGAATAAGCTAAAATAAGATGTTCTAACGTAACAAAAGTTTAGAAAAAGGATTCGTTAGCTAGAAAATCAAAACGGGTCGTTTTTAGGGTTTTAATAAAAAACGCATGGGTTTGAGGATTCAAGGCTTTAACAAGAGTTCATATATGATCTTAAGAGTATTATGAACATTCTAATACATATTATAATCTTATTGAACAAGATTTTGAGCTTACTTGAGCTAAAATGGGACGAAATGGAGTTTTTGGGTTCGTACTTCTTTTCTCTTGATTCTTGGCTTCTCTTCTGAGTTTAGGGACTTCACTTGATCCTTCTTGGTCTGAGTTAAGACTCCATTGTTGTATATGATGAAATTTGAGGTGTGATTGAAAGAGGGTGTATGTTTTGGCTTATATAGTGCTTGGAAAGCCTTTGTGCCCAAGTTTTATTGATGGTTAAGGGTCAAGAGTTGTATATAGTGACTAATGAAGGCTATATGGTGAGTATGATGAGCTAGAAAAATAGCTAGGCAAGGTGGAAGGGTGTTGGAGGGGTTATCAAGGCTCAGCTAGAAAGTGGTGACAAGGAGGTGACAAGGCTTACTTGGTGGCCAAGGGTTGTGATAGAGGTACTTGTAAGCTGCTTGGTGACATGGTGGTGAAGTCATGGTGGTTCTAGGTAGCTTGCTTGGTTTAAAAATGGGTCAAAATGAGTAAAAATGGGTCACGGGTTGGTTTAGGGTTTCAGGTTAGGATTTTTTGTTTTAATTTGAGTTAAAGTTAGGGTTTAAGATAGTTTATGGTTTAGGATTAGTGTTAGGATTAAGGTTTAGTGTTTAGGATTAAGGTTTAGGGCTTAGTTTTAAGGTTTAGGGTTTAGTTCTAGGTTTTAAGTAAAATTAGGGTTTTAGGGTTTCATTTAGGGTTTAGGGTTTTAAGATGAATTAGGGT